>JAYRBW010064486.1:0-29329 GCA_036023295.1 Invenusta paracnida
GACGTGCACGTCTTGCGCAAGTTTTCCAAGATCTTGCTCAAGAATTTTTACAAGATTTGCAAGAATAGTCCAAGTTTTTCGGCTAGTGGGCCCTCTCCTCAAAAAGTTAGAGAATCATACATTCCCTGCATAAATTATCTACAACTCAAACTCTGCTGGATTGTAATGGGCAGTTGGTCTAATAAACCACCTTGGGCGGCCAGTTGCTTGATCCGTTGTGGGATCACCAGCTATAATCACCCCATAGACTATCGGCGGTCCATCGCAAGGGTTCTCTGTGGGCAGTCCACCGTCACTCCATCCATGATTTGGTCCAATCGCGATTGTTGAGCATTTCTAGTCAAATGTCGATGGCATATGTATTTATATTAAGTATGAAATCTATGTATCTATAATAGGTACCTATGTGAAATCTGTTATTGGCCTCATTGAAGATGATCATGGCTGGAGAGAACCTGCAGGTGTCTTGATATGGTGCGTTGGGGTACTGGATCATTGCACGTTGAAATCGATAAGTATTCAGTTCACCATATTGAGCCAGTGTTGTCTGTAATAATTCTTTTTGATGTTTTTATTGCAATTTTGGCAAGACAGTTGCTTTGTGGGAAGACAGTTTATACTGAGGACAATCGATGATTGACACCCCACATACAAAAAAGTTTTGGGTTTCATGTACAGTGAATTTGGATCCACCGTCAGAGGCTAACTCATCGAGAACACCATAAGTTGCAAAGTTCCACCATAGGCATTTCACAAGACCATGTGCCCCACGCAGATGTTTGCTTGATGATTGATTAATTGGAGTAGCAGTTAACAGACATGAAGTAGTTTGGATTATGACGGATGTAGTCAGAACAGATGTGTTGAAAAGGATAAGCTGGTTGAACTAAAATTGTAGGTGGAGTGCTGGACTGCGACGGGACTATCCAATTGCTGTGTTAACAACGTCTCCGCGTTTCGTGAATCTGAGAAGTGATCCCAGGTCAAAAAATTGAACTGCTAGCCCGAGTGATCATTGCTGTAACGGCTTGGTGGGCAGCATGCAAATTCTCAAGAACGAGCTTCCGTAGTTTTGGCGGAATAACGATTCTGCCTTTGTACAGTACAATATGTCATCAACAGAGTAGAGGTGCTCGCGGGAATAACATTTCTTTTCATCGCAGATAATATCTATGATGTATTTGACATATGTTTGGAGTTTACATGAACAAGCAATGGAAAACTTGGATATCTCGTGCACAGCAAGGCACCGAATGGCTTGCAGTATAGACACCTCATCCATGGTATCGATGCATGGAAATTGCTGCAGTGGAAGTCACGTCGCAAATTTTCATCACAACATTCCAGGAGTTGAGAGAAAATGTCGTTTTCGGTGATGTGCATCGCTGCCTTGTAACCATCTCATCCTTGTCTGCTGTGGCTGGTGCAATTATGGACGTGTTGGTCATGACATGGACAGAGAGTTGAACAGCAGCAAAGACATTCTCCTTTCTGGCGATGATGCAGGCACATCCAGGAAAGTGCCGCAGCAGGCATCTTCAGATAAGCTGTTTGTTCATAAGCAGATTTTATATTGAAAAAAATTGATCGTTGTATAGTAAATAAGTTAAATTTATTGTGGTTTTTTCATAAACAACAATACAAAAGTTGCAATAAGCGTTTAATCGCAGTACAAACAACAATCTGCAAATAAAAAGGAAAACATAAGAATGTAATACATACAATACATTAGTATACTATAATAGCTAATAGCTTGTAAGTTTATATAGTTAGTAGTTATTTGCTTATATGTAAAGTTAACGTGCAGCGATAATGTCAACCATACGCTTGTAACACAAGGAAACGTACTATTGCTTGATTCTTCTTAAAATTTGCTAATAAACAATGCTATATTACTATTTTAAGTTTTTTTGTTACAAATAAAACAGGACGACGAGGGTTACAATGGAAAAATTATAGGACATGCTTTTATCTTAGGCCAAAGTGGAGTAACACTTCAAACAATTCCGTTTGTCACACATTGCAGCAGATAAAGAAAAAGTTAGCAAAGCAGTGTTATCTCAATGTGGTCAAACTACTTTCTCATTAATTGAAACTTTACTTGCCCATCGTATTAGTCGTCACGGTTGAAGCCGTACTTTTGATTCTATTTAAACAGCAGTTCTAGCTCGGTGATATCTAAGCTCTCCAAACAGCGGTCCATGTAGAAGTAAAATTGTAGTAGCTGTCCGTGACGGCAATTGTTGTAGTAGTAGTAGCAATCGTGAAGACTCTTGCCGTATAGTGGAGAACTGTATTAATGACCGAGCCAGGTGTGATTATTCACAGAATATAGATACCTCGCTTATATATAACAATATATGACATTGTATAAACAGCTTCAGTACAATTCGTTTTGTATTAATAAGAGACAAAGTTACACAAATCTCTAAAAGCTAACATATATTACATAAATAAATTGGATAACATAACAGCAATATCTATAAAAACTAATGCATGAAATTAAACATCTTAATATTATAACTAAGAACATTACCTTACTAACTATAATTGCGTTATTCTTTTGCAGTCGCAGTAACGCTATTAATTGTATGTCAGGCGGAGAGATGGAATTATACTATGCCTATATGACTAGAGTGGAAGTAAACAATAAGTAGCTGCAACAATTTGGAGCCTCATTTGGCTGACAAGAAAATATATTTTCCTATCTAACAGTTATAAATAGATCATTTTTAGAGTAAAATAGACAGCTAACAATATGTTTGTGAAGAAAGAAATTTATATGGTTAGAATTGTCGTGAAAAACTAAATAAAAATGAGATTAGCTCTTTTAAAAACTTTCAAACATAATGTTACACTATTTGTAAACAAAATGATATGATTTTGCACAAAATAATATAAAACTGAATTTTGAATACTTCCTATGCTCGGTGCCTTTAATATAGTCAGCAATTCAATTTTGTTAACACGTCAGCTATTGCTACTGGCGCTCTAATCATATAGGTTTGGTATAATTCCATCTCTCTGGCGTCAGGTTCATTATAATAGTAAACGTTATAGTTGATTTGAGGTATTATAGTCGTTAACCATCTAGACAAAATACGCATTAATACATATAAAATACGTATCTAAATTATAAAAACGAATGGAAAATTATTGTTTAAATAAGTATTAGAAAGATTTGTGCTGTCTTAGTTTAAAACATGTCTTTGTAATGTTTTCTCCCATGTGGTGTTCCCGGAACTCAAATAACAACTCCGCATTTTATTAATATCAACAGAATATATTCTCCAACTGAGCCTCCCTCAGTATTCGTTTCACTGACGAATAATAAAATATAATAGAATATACAAATAGAATATGATATAAAGGCAAAATATCTACAAAGTAAATGTATGAATAATAAAATAAAATGGTGAGTCACGCTAACGTGATCTATAGTAACAATGGCAACAATAATATACAAAATTACTTTAACGTTCTGATCACAAGCTATTGTCCACTACCTGTACCTATAACACTAGCAACGATGCCTGATACTAGTACCTATGTACAATAATAATATGAACAATGTCGCTATCTAACTTCTACGCCGAACACCAGTTCTCTCTAAAATAGCGCCGTCCACACAGGACCACGCGCCTACGCACTATTTGCTTACAACCTTATTAACAATGAGACTATGCCTCACGTATCTCTCTCTTCTCTTCTCACTTGTCCACAGTCTTCGCTTGTCTCTCCTGAATGTCTCACGAGTCTTCGATTTCCGCAAATTGCACACAACTGAATCCATTCCAAGAGCGTAGACTGCATTTGAGGCCTTCCAGGTTCGCTTCTTCTTCAACCTCTTCTGCTCTGGTGTTTCTCCAGGATCCTGTGACAATCCACGCTGCACTGTTTTGGATAGTCTGGATCTGGCTACTGGACGTTTGGCTCATGGTAGGTATCTAGGCTCCTCCTGCGTACTCGATCAGCTGCGGATGTAGGTAAAAAACACCTTCCTTAGGGTTGCTTCGGAAGCTCCCCAACCTTTGTTGCTGAGAACCGATAGCTGTTTCAATCTGTTCGTACACTTCGCTTTGATCTTCGCTGCGTGGGTTTTCGAAGTTCAGTAATCTGTCGAGGGTAACACCCAGGAAGTTGACTTGTTTGCTGGTCTTGATGGTGACCCCATTGATCTGTATAAAAACTTCTTTACTGGCTTCTTTGGCCCACGTACTAAATAGGATCGATTCGGATTTCTCTGCTGCTAGTTTTTGCTTCCACCTTGTCACCCACTCGTTAATCGCGTTGGCCGCTTCCTGACTGACTAGCCTTGATGCATTCCTCAACTTTCTGGTCTTGTGAGGTGATCGCCAGATCATCTGCAAACAGGTACTCTTCGATGTTAAGCGGAATTTCGTTGGTGATGTCTTTAATCAAAACGAGGAATAGGGTAGGGGCAAGTACGCTCCCCTGCAGCAGGCCTTCTCTGAAAGTATGATACTTGCTGTTGGTGTTGTTGTTGTTGATTTTTACTCATCTGACATCCGGTTCACCAGGGATTTAAACTTGTCCCATATCTTTTTGCACTTGCTCGGTCTTGTTGTTAACTCTTTGATTTCGCTAATTTCTTCATTTCTCCTAATGCCTTCTAAGCTGGGGTAATGGAGCAGCACTTGCTCGGTCAACTCCGGGGCTTCCTTACATAGCCTACATAACTCTTCTTCTTCTAGGCCAATTCTTTTTCTGTATGTTATTAGTTCTCTCGAATGGCCTGTACGGAATCTTCTGAAACTGGTTGTGTCTTTTATGTTCAGACTTTTCCCAGTCAGTCTTTATGTTTCCTTTTCCATGGATCTTCTCGCTTTATTCGTGTGTAAACTCCTCCCTATTGTAAACTTTCCTGCACCTAGCTTTAGCTACGTCCAGTAGCCATCCCAAACCTTTCTATTCCTTCTTGCTTCCGAACGCTGCCTCTCTATCTGTTTCATCATTCCCTACTATCCCACAGGGATCCAGGTGATGGTAATTATTTTGTTTTTTTACTTAAGCCTTCTATCTTGTTGTTGATTTCCGCTAGTAAGTTGTTGTTGAATGACCATAGACCATGACTATAGACTCTGTATAGTAGATAGGCTGTCTGTTGCTATTCTAACTTTGTTCCAGTCCTGGTGATCTTTTAGCCAGTCGAGAGCCACATTCAGTGCAACCATTTCGCTTTGGTAAGATGAGCACCATCTTCCCGCTGCTATGTGGATCTTTTCGATATATACTGGGCTTTCCATTTCGCCAGTTGTGATTACCACTCCTGCTCTCCCCTCCTTGCAGCTATCGACAGCTGACCCATCCGTGTAGATGACTAGATCGAAGTCCGAATTATTTCTGAGGGCTGTTTCCTCAAGTTCGAAATTTTCTTTTTCTGAAATACTCTTCTTACCCTTTACTTCGAGAGTGAGACCTCTTTTGATCCAAGGGCGGTTTGGACTCGGAGTTTTCCATGGTTGTTGCTCTTCGAACGTCTTATTCCATGTTTCTTCGGTGTTAGTTTACCAGTCGTTTCTTTTGAGTCTTTTCTTGGTATCCATAAAGAAGAATGCTGTTGGTGTCGCCTATTCTTACCCTCGCACTTCTGTCTGTGAGAAATTGCTTCAGCCACATTATCATGCATTTCGGGATTCCGATTCTATAGAGTTTAACTAGCAGCCCTTCCTTCCACACCTTGTCGTACGCTCTAGAGAAGTCGTATAGTGTCATCATGGTGCATTTATCCGGTTTGCATTCATTCCATCCGTCTTGAATAGACTGGATAACTCTGCCTAGTTAGTCTTCTGTTGATCGGTCTGCACGGAACCCTGCTTGCATCGGTGATAGAACATTGCTTTTCTCCAGCATATAGTAGAGCCGTCCTCTGATGATTCTCTCAAGGAGCTTAACTATGTGACTCTTGAGGCTGACGGGTCAGTAGCTACCTAGTTGCGTGAGATTTTTACCTTTCTTAGGGATTGGGATGACAGTTGCCTTCTTCCATATCGCCGGAACTTCATATCCTCCAATGCTCGCTCTCTCTTCCGATCTCCGCATTCACCTATTCCTGCTCCGTCACCTCCCTGATGTCCTCTAACTCCCTTTCACTCCGACGTTCTCAACTATACCCCGTTCTCTCTCTCTCTCTATTTTCTGGCAGGTGTATTTCCGGGTCGTGAACGGCCGACCAACCCCAGAAATTCCAGGATTTGGTTTCGGTCTGTCTTTATTTTGTTGTCATAGGGTGGACGGCCCAAGGGTCTTCATCCTGGCCTCATCATACTGGGAGCAGTGGAAGAGCAGTTGTTCTGTAGATTCTACTACGCCCCGGGCAGTGGTCGCAAACAGAGGAGTCAATCTTCTTGATGAAGTGCAGGAACTTTTTGGTTGACGTCAGGTTCCATGTTCTGACTTGGTGTAGGGTGACTCTGTTAGCTCTATCGAGGGTGGACTCAAGCTCATTACTGATAGTTCCTCTGCCGCTTCACTTTCTTCTGAACTCACTCCCGAAGTTTGCTTGGTTTTTCCATTTGCCTATTTCATTACGGCACGCTAGATTTGTGATCACATCTAGGCCAATCGAGACGCAAACTTGGGGCTCTTTGGTAGATTGGTCTGCAATTCTGTCGGCCTTTTCATTTGCTTCAATGCAACAGTGGGCCGAGATCCACTGTAAGCTAATATTGGACTTGTTGTGATCGATCTTATCTCGGATTCTTGAGGTGACTTCATTATCTCTATTACTGGAAACGCTTGTGAGGGCTTCGAACGAGGACTGGCTATCGGTGAGGATGCGGATGGAGTTAGGTTCGATGAACGATTTGGCAACCTCTTCCAAGGCAGCGTCAATGGCGTGGAGCTCTTCTCTGAATCTGATGCAATATCTGCCCGCTGCGACTTGACAGGTGGCGTTGCTACGACTTCCCATGACGTATCCTCCGCTCCCATTCTCGGTGCTGTTGATGACTGATCCATCAGTCCAGATGGTATGATCAACCGGTTTGTGGGTGGCAAGGTAGAATGCAGCGATTCGTTTCTGCTCAGGTAGTGGATGTTTCTTGCTGATCGGTGGAATGATATTAGTGCTGATGGTCATGTTCCTAGAAGATTTCCATGGTGGTTTGGCACTGATGGGCCTCAGGTGTTCTCTGGGTAGCATTTTGATATTGATGTTGGCGGCTGCTTCTTTTCCGAGATCCCTCCACGTGTGGTGGCTGGTCTTAAGTCTCCTGGCTTGATCTAGAATTCCAATCTTGTGGAGCGGATCGACCGGGTGCTTCCGTATAGCTTTTTCGTAGAGGGTAATTATGCCTTTGAACTTCCTACGGATGTGGATCGGTTCGATTTTCGCTTCTTCGCAAAGGTATTCGATGTTTGTTTTGGCTGGACATCATGTGATGATCCTAGCCGCTTTGTTTTGGATGGATTCAAGTCTCTTGACGTGGGAGAGGGCTGTGGAGGGGAGCCAGGCACTAGCTGCATAGGTCATACACGAGCGGACGTAGGTGATGTAGACGCTCCTTAGGAAGTTCGTGTTCATGCCCCAGGATCTTTCTACTAGGGCCGACAGTTGTTTGATGCGTGCGTAAGCTTTCTTCTGGATCTTGTCTACGTGACTGCCGAATTGGAGGAGCCTATCAATAGTTACACCAAGGAAAGTTGCAGTTTTCACGGTGTTGACTACTTGGTTGTTCAGTTTGATATCAAGTTTTATGTTGGTTTCCTTGCTCCAATGAGTAAGGATGATGCATTCATATTTTTCCGGAGCCAATGTCATTTTCCATCTTTTCGCCCAGTCTTTGACGGCGGTTGCGTTTCCTGCATCTTGAGTGCTGCTGCTTCAACTTTCCGGTTTCGGACAGCCAGGAGGAGGTCATCAGCGAAAAAGAAGGCCTCAGCTCCTCCGGGATGGCATACAAAAGATCTTTGATCCAGATCAGGAAAAGGAGAGGCGCTAGCACGCTACCATGAGGTAGTCCTTGGAGGAAATTACGGGGTTTCGAGAAGAAGTTGTTGATTCTGACTTTGGCCGAGTGGTAATTGATGAAGGCAAAGATCCAATCAGTGAAGCACTTTGTGACGCCGATGCGGTTCATTTTGACAGCAAGAGCTTTCCTCCAAATAGTGTCGTATGCTCTAGCAAAGTAAAAGAGCATCGCCACGGTTCTTTCGCTTGGCTTCTTACGGTTCCACGCGTCCTGTGTTCCTTGGATGAGGCGGGCGATGTGATCTTCAGTTGATTGGATTGATCTGAAGCCGGCTTATTCTAGTGGCAGGAACTGGTTATTCTCAAGTAAAGCCAGTAAAGTCTATTCTTCACCATTCTCTCAGCTATCTTGCCCATGTGACTAGTGAGGCTAATGGGACGGTACGGTTTGATGTCTGTGGCTGGTTTTCCTGCCTTGGACATGGGCCCGATAGTGGCTTCTCTCCACTCATTGGAGATTTCTTGTCGGTCCAAGACTTATTGATAATGCACAGCATGGCTTTGCGTCCCTTCTCGCCCAGGTGTTTAAGCATTTCAAATGGGATGCCGTCGGGGGCTTCAGATTTGCCGTTTGGTATATTCTTGAGCACTTATTAGAGAACCTCATCGCGGAACATACAGCACATACCAGAGTGGTCACCTAGGCAGTTGATAAATTTCTTTCTTCTGAGGTTGGAAAATTCTTGTTTGATGAGGGCGTCGTTCGCCGGTATACGTGGGAGGCTACTGACTAAATAGCGTATTCGATGACGAAGGAATGGGCTTTGTCCTTGTCGTTGAGTATAGTATTGTTGTTATTATGGAGTGGGGTGTCATACTTGTGGGGTTTTGACGATCTCCATCCATGCTCTTGATGACGTTCCATACCTTTTTGGAGTTTTTGCGGTCAGAGAGTTCTTCTGAGATGAACTTCTGCCAGCTGTCTTCTTTGGCCTTCCTGATTGCAGCATCAAGCCAGATCCGTTTCCTCTCGTTGTCAAGGTGGCAACTTTGCGGGCGGCGCGTCTCTCTTTGGTGGCTTTCTCAACTTCTTCACACCACCATGGCTTGGCGTTCTTCCGAGCTCCTTTCGGTATGTGTTTATTCGCCGACTCGATGATAATCATCTTAAGGTGCTGGATCATTCTGGAGGGTTGAGCAATTAAGAGGGGTTCGGCAGTGATAGTGTTTTCAATTTGCAATTTGCAACGTGAAACCCGCCCAGTTTGCTTTCTTGTGGCTCCATTTTGTCCTCGCACGGCTTCGTTGGCTAGGTGTTTTTCTGACTTCAATGATGATGATCGGGAGATGGTCGCTACCAAGGTCGTCTGCGGTGTGCCATTTACAGAGGAGTTCTAAGTTTTCCGACACCATGGAGATGTCAGGGGCAGATAGGCCACCGGTCCCTTGGTGGTGGTGGGTGGGTTCACCAATGTTGATGGTGCACATGTTTGTGGTTTCAATTCAGTCGTTGATCGTTTTTTTAAGGTTATTAGGTTCATCACAGCTTGAGTCCCAGCTAGGATGGTGTGCGTTGCTGTCACCAATGATGATAGTGTTTTTATAGGTGGGGAGGAAGCGGGGTTCGAAGTTGTTGACACGTTGATCTCTATTTCAAGTTCTGATTAGGTGAATGTAGACATTGTGTAAAGAGATGAGACTTTGAGTTTCGTTGTAAACTGTTGTCCTAGCCATTCTGTAGTATTGTCAATGGGGTTAAGGGGTGGTTGGTCGCTTCTCTGGTGTTTGAGACCGTCCCGGACGTATATGGCCACTTCTCCGCCGTTAACAATTCCTCCTTCAATGCGTCCAGTTTTCTTGCGATCAGTGATAGGATTATTGAATCACTTTATGATAATGTCGCCGGTTTCTGGGAGGTGGACTTCTTGGAGAGCAACAACGTTAACTTTCTTCTCGGCCGTCCACTCTCTCAGTTCGGTAAGCTTAGCCCTAAGTCCCTGGCAGTTTCATTGCAGGATTCGGAGGGGTCCGGTCACAGTGAGCTGGACGCTATGACCGGTAAAAAAAATCGTGGTTCTTAAATTCTGGTGATGATCCCAGTAGATGTAGATTGTTTCGCACCACCACGTTTCGTGCGGCAACAGGCACCACCTCTTGTGAGCGATTTTTGTCGATACCCTACACCCCGCTCTCGGCTTATCTCTCAACATCGCTCTCCCTCTCTGCTACTCCCATTAAGGAGTCTCCAAGGTAGATGCTCTTTGCCGCCTGACTCATTCTGCTCCCGAAACTCCCCATCTCCGGCGACAACACCTTACCCAATGCCACAGCCCAACCCTGTCCCTCCCCATTGCCTCCATTATCCGTACGATCAACTCCATCGGCACTTTCTGTATTGGTTCCAGTCTCTTCCTTTCCTCCTCTGCATTCTTCTTTCATTCCTCACTTCCATTCTTTCCAAGATATGTACTTTCCCTGATTTAGATGGCCGGAGCTGCTCCAACGTTCTCTGGGAGTCCTTCGCCCACATCTTTGACATCTGCACTTGCCTCCTCAGCTCAAAGCTCTTCTTCTCCAGCACCTTCCAATCCTTTCCCTTCACTACCAACCCCGCCAATACACTATAACTCGACTTCAGCTTCTTCTCTTCCATCTACTTATCTTCACATCTCTCCATCCTCCTCTTTTCTCGGTCTCTCGGCCCACCCGCCGACGTCCAGATCAAATTCAACGCTTTTCCTCTCGTCGCTCAATTTTTCTCCTCCTCCAACAACTTCCATCTCTCGTGTAGGAGTCCCTTGCACAACTTTTCCTTTTTCAGCTGACCCCGATCCCTGTCCACCTCTGACACCCGACACAGTGTCTTTCTTCCGCCTACCGACACAGACGCCGTTTGTAGCGTCACATCCACCTTCCTGTTCCCCTTAGCCACTTGCCTCTCTTTCTTCCACTCATTTATTTGCTTCGCAGCACCTTTCTTACTTCAACATCTTCCAGTCTACTTTAGGGATCCATACCTTCTTCTCGATCGTCATTTTTAAAACATAATCTACTTCTTGCTGCACTGTCTGTCTGCCACTCTCCTCACTTATCGTCGTCCAATCCCCACATAGCCTCTCCAGCAGGTTCAGCTAGCTCGACGATCCAGCAGCCTCATTGTTTTGGTCCTCTGACAATCACTAGCTCTCACTTGTAACGTCGCCTTCTCATATTGAAGAATATAACCATGACTCGGTCCTTCTGCACCACCGATGAGGACGGCTCCAAGACAAGTTCCGTCGCCTCCTCCATCGTCCCTTCGCGCCTGTCTTCTTTAGCAGGACTCAACTCTAGTGCCTCTGGTGGTCCCACACTTTCTACAATTCAACCGCTACTCTCCTTTGCCTTCTCAACGACCCTTGGTTCAATTCGCGAACTTCTGGTCATCGTCGACAACATCTGTTTCCGCCGGTCTTCCACTTTTCTCTTACTACTCGCCTCATCAGGTTCTGTACGCTTCTTGACATCCACCTCTAGTCGATCGACTGAATTGGCCGGCTCTGGCTCCACATCCTCCGGTTTCATGTTTATTAACACGTCGTCCTCTACTCCCTCTGATACCATCCACAGAGAATCCTCCACTGATCTCGTCAAACGCCACCCCTCATCCAGATTTATTTCATCCAGTTCACTCCCTCCAATTTTAATTTCTTCGACGATGTCAAGTTCTCCGCCGTTTATGTTACCTAAACCGCTTCTCTCGTTTACTTCCCAAGAGTGCCCTTCCCTTCACAGTATGACAACATCATCCTATTAATCCGACGTGTCCAGATAGATCTCCTGCTTCACCCTTATCGGCTTATGTTTCTATTCCAACGTTCTCGCCAATAGTCTCATCTCTAGGCCTCTCTGATCTTGCTGACGGCGTATCTCTGCCTTCTCATTCTTCCTTCGTTCCCATTCCTAATAATCTACCGACACAGGGCCTCGACAAGCATCGAAATCAACTCCATCATCTTTATCCATATCTAAAAGATTTGCCTGCCGATTTACATACTCTCCAGCGAAACGCTTCAACCGATTAGCGTGCACGATCTGTTTCTTCAGCCGCTGGTCCAACGGTGCTATCGCGAATGTAGCTGGCTCCACTTAGTCTATCATTCTATAAGGGCCCTCAGATGGAACTTCTCTACTCGTCCTGGTTTAATGACAGGCTCCCTTAGCCACACTAGATCGCCTCTCTTGAACCAAACATTCATGGCCTTTTTATCATATTGCCCTTTTTGTTGCGTTCAATGCTTTCTAGCAACCTGTTCCGCATGATCCTATAATATCCGAACCATCGTCGCTTGCAAATCTCGCATATTATCAGGGACTTCAACCTCATCCATATCAACATCATAATGAACTTTTTCATCACTCGGCATTAACATCTCTGTTCCAAACAACATAGTATACGCGTCTGCCTCGTACTCGAATGTATCACACTCCTCTAGGACATCAGACATACTTGTAATTTTTCATCCCAACGACGCTGGTCACTCTCCAAATACGCTGTCAACAACTGCCGTATTGTTCTATTCATCCTCTCCGTCAAACAGTTCCCCTCTGGGTGATATGGTGAATTTCACGACTTTACTACCCTCAACAATGTGCATATAATTATAAAGCCTGTAGCTGATGAGATCCAACCAGATCGAAACCGGTCCTGCAGTGGTTTATGCTTGTGAGAAACACATTTATTAATGTGCATATACCTGTCAACACTTGTCCCACTAGATTACTCCCCTTGTCACTGTGCAGTGTCTTCTAAGGCAATCCGAATCGGGCACACCACTGCATCTGCCACCGTTGGTGCCTCCGAATTCAGCAATGGAATCGCTTCCGTCCACTTGTTGAAGAAATCCGTCATCACCAGGATAACTATGTTTTCCATCCTCGTCCTTGATAACGGCCCCACCAGGTCGATTCTCATTCTCCCAAGCTCTCAATCGGTATAAACGGCGTACACGTCTCGACCGATTATCCTTCTTGCATTGTGCACACACTCGACACCAGCTTCTCTACTACAAAACCTGCATTTAAAATACTTTTCCAGTGACTTTCTGACTTACCTATATGTATATAATCTCATCAATTATATTGTTGTAAACTTTTAATTTTTCTTTTCGTTTAATAATATATTTAAATAAGTTTTTATTATTTTTTCAGGTTCTATTTCCTGCTACGTGTGTATAACCAGCTCATCTACTGCAGAACCTGTATATAAAAAACATGTCATTATAAATACATAGTTATTACATTGTAATACATGTAATATTTTTTATATATAAGTATTACATTTATTCATAAATGTAACATTTTTTTATTCTTTAAATGTTATCTGAGTAAATTGTTTTTTATTAATTACGAATACATATTAAAAAAATATGGTATTTAAAGTGTATGAATATAATAATATAAATGTTGTGTACATTTTTTTAGTTATGAATATTATATATTCAATTATTCGATTCATTAATTCTTACCCAGAATGAACTATTTTATAAATTAGATCAATGTATTGAAATACGTACTGTAATGTTAATTAAAATTATTAAATTTAAGTCATGTTTTGAATTTGATAATAGTTGTTTGAATTATGTTATAAATGTGAATCTTATATTAAGAATTTACAGATATAAATTAATACCTATTTTAGAAGTATTAAAAATTATTAATTAATACGTATTGTGTAAGTATTTCAAAGTATTAATTAATACGTATTGTATGTAGAAAAACAAAGGTCTCCCGCAGCATAGTTAAAAAAGAAATAGAATTAGTGTAAAGACCGGTGTATATGCTGCAAATTTTATTGTAATAAAATCAAATAAAAATAATCTAGGTATATGTATTTTAAAGTAATAATTAATACGTATCGAATAAGTATTTTAAGGTACCTATATCCATTAATACGTAATATAAGCATATAAAGGTATTTATGAATTTAAGTTTTTTAAGGCAATAATATGTTTATTTATACGTTATTTTGGGACAAAATTGTCCTGTAAAATACGTATTATTAATACTTAACAAATACGATTAAATACATATTAATTATAAGGTACCTATTTTTCTTATAACGCTTTTAGTTCGTTACGTAATATTTCCTGGGGATATATTATATATCCTGAGTGAATTAATGGAAAATATATTACTTCGATTAGTTTTTCACAAGATATTATGGCATATATCTAGGTATACCATAGTAATATAATATCTCTTGTTCGCGTCAAATTTCAATTATTTCACATGCGTGAACCATTAAAGCATGTAGTTAAATTAGTAATTTCTAGCATAGACAAGGAAATTATCAAAGTTCTATATGTAAAATCCCCCACGAATATTATTAACCAATCATAATGCGATTATTATTTTTAAATTAGCAACTACTATGCCATTGAGTATACAAGAACTAATACTAACTACAAGTACCTACTGCCAATGTTTATAATAGAATTTTGATGTTTATTAAATAGTTAAATTAAATGATTATTACAATTTTCGTCTGGAGCGTGAGAAATTCATTCAGTGATTTTTATTCATGGAAAAAACCAATTTGTTAATGAAATATAGAGGAATTAGAAAAATATGTCAAATAATTTACAAGATATACCTATACCTACCTATAGCGCCATTTACCCAACATATATTGAAATAATTTACACATAAACACGATATGTCAACATATTCGGAAATATATTCAACATAAACATGAATATATCTACATATTTGCCAATATGTGCCCATAAACACGAATATGTCGACATATTCACAATATTGTTACATTTTTTGTTGTATGATCTTTCTCGGACGCCATACTCGTCCGCCATATTATACAGTGTATTATATAAATTTACCATGATATATGATAACGTTATATTTTATGTAACATATTTATTTTTAAAATTATGGAAAAATTAAACTAATTTACAAATTTTGCAAGTCACAATCATGGTTTTTCTATTTGGTCTTTCGTATGCGTTCTCAGTGCAATTAGTACCTTTTAAGTGTAATAGAAATATATATCAAAGCCACTGTCGATCTTTGATTTGTTTAAGTCCAATCTTTTCGTGATACTTTAGCATAATTTAATTTTTTTTCAGCTTTAAAGAATAAAGTGGAGTGCATTTATCATCAACTATGTCTAAAAAGTAAGCTTTTATACAAGATGTGTTAAAATAGATGTGTAAAATGTTGTCTACTATTCATACGAGTTCTATAAGTATGACATTTATAGAGTTAATATATGTAAATAATGTTTAATTCATTTTCATATAAAAATAAAACAATCATTTGATTATTACTACTAGATTACCATATTTATATGAATAGTATAAATTATATGGAGACCTTAAAATCACAATTTTTCAATTATTGTTTTTTAGGCTACATACTAGTTAAACATGATGAAATTATTATGTAACACATTTGTGTTAATTTTGAAAAAATTAGGTTATAATCCAAGTTCCTGTGTGAAATTAATTTTGGATTTTTTAAAACATGTTTTATGTATACATAAATAAATATCTAACTATATATACATTAAATATACATGTATATTATATACCCATGGCCATATGCACAACTAAAACTAAAAGCTGGCAGCTGCAACCACATGATTATCAAAAATCTCAATTATAAAAACATAAAAAAAAAATTTAATTTGGAAAAACTAGGATATTACCAAAAATTAAACTTTAATATAAATTTAGACATTTTGCAAGTAAAAGTCATTATAAAAGTTTTTCTATATGGTCTTACTAAAGTGTTCTGAGTACAATTTATAGGTTTTAAGCTACAAATGAAAAAGTTATTACATTTTAAGGAAAAAGGTCCAATTTTGGAATTTTTATATATTTCAATATAATTATTATGTTGCATACTATTGGCAAATTCATTCCATTCACAAATCAAATGTCTGGTTTGCCAATACTATATGCTGTATCCAATGGTATATATCATTCACAAATGGAATAGCTATATAATGTTGATATCAATTTTGTTTGAATGGTTTGTAAACTAAACAGGTAATTAAATACAAATTAAAATTACACTATCAACAAAGTCAAAAATTGAAATATATTGCTCTATAATCATATAAATTGAAGAAAAACAAGGCAATTAATTGAATATTTTTTTATTATCATCATCAAAATGGTTGTTTTGTTCATCAACTGCACTAACCATTGGCATTGCTATTAGCAAATATAAGTTAATTGCTTAATAAAGAAAAATATAAAGACCAACTTTGATAATTATTCCTATTGATAACTTCATTGATCAAAATATTGAATTTAGTTGTTAAATATTATGATCAAGCATCAGACAGTTCCATTCACTAAAAGCACATACATGCAGTTTGATATTTTATTGACAAATAAAAATATGTTACAATATACCGTTGACATTACTATTAGCAAATTTGTACCATTGGCAAACCATTCAGTTAGAGGATATGATACAGGATATTCTAAAGGGGTGTTCTTTTTTTGTTAAAAATACTGCCCCGTAAGTACAATATCTGGGTTTTCATGGTGAGTAAGCCTATAAACCCAAGCTTCTAAGAACAAATTTTGGGATTTTAGACCAAAGTAAGTATATAAGTATTATATCATACAATATATAATATGATTAGGTGTGATCAATTCATCACATGATTACATATTAGGACACATATACAATATATCTAAATTATAACCATTCTACATAAATATATAAACAATTTTTTTTACAATTATTAGTCAAGTCTAGGTATAAAGTGAAACCTTAATACTTTAAAAATGTCTAACTTTGCAAAATTGTACTGATATATCAGTTAAAAAAAGTTTTGAGACTCATTCTTCTTGGGTTTCTCACTGAGATTAGAAGGCATTCACAACTTGGCTCACATCCACTTTCTTCTCTTGGTGGATTTTCATCAGAGCAAGAGCAGATAGCTTGTTATTTGCCATAGTATATCTTAAGTATGAATTTAGACTCTTCTATACACTATTATTGCATTCATTCTCAGCTGATGTCACAGGCACTGTACAGGCAATCCACAATAGACAATGGAGATTGGGAAAAAAGTCAGTATCACATTCCTGAAAAAAAAGTGCATTGAAGAAAAGTCTATAATGAACATGTTTCTTTCTTTCTGTAAAATTAGGTATTTAAAATGATATTGTCTTTTAATATCATGATTCTAAATTTTTACATTATTGATCACATTCAGTGGTGCATCAAGGATTTAAAAAAAGGGAGTGGCTAGACTTAAAGATGGTTGGAATAGTATAGATAGCGGCTATCATACATATAGCACGTAACAAATAATTTACTAAGCTTACTATGAGTGATTACCATTAAGTGCTATGTTAACTTCGGGTTGAATGCCAGTAATGAATGTTTACCGCGAACTAATAATCATAATCAATTTGATCAATATAAACACTTGTAATGTATGTTTACCGCGAACTGCCTAGTGACATTTGCTTTTATTGCCCTTAATGTATGTTTACCGCGAACTCCCTAGTGACATTTGCGTTTACTGCCCTTAATGTATGTTTACCGTGAACTCCCTAGTGACATTTGCATTTACTGCCCTTAATGTATGTTTACCGCGAACTCCCTAGTGACATTTGCTTTTATTGCTCTTAATGTATGTTTGCCGGGAACTGCCTAGTGACATTTGCTTTTAGAATCTAGAATTAGTACACTTGTATTGTTTATATTCCATTTGGCTCATTATGAAAGTACACATTTTGATGCTATGGTAAATGAAATATCATTTTATGAAATAAGTACATAAGAACATGCATGCTTTAGTATTTTGCTTATAGGTGGGCTTGTGTGTTTTAATTATACCATGGGCTGCACTGGCGGGGTTCAGAGGGGCATGAGCCCCCCAAAAAATTTGTCATCATGTTTCAGATTATTTTGATACTCTATTCAGATTTGCTCTTTGTTTGACCCGATCTATCAAAAACTTCCAATCAAGGATTATAAAAAACATTAGTTTTGCTGCTCATTGATATTTTCAAGCACACATCCTCTTTCATGCATACAGGTAGAAACTGCGGAAAGTGTATACCATAAAAGGAGACATTTATTTCGTATAAACACCATTTACGATCCGGTAGTTTGTGAAAATCTGCCCCCCCCCCTCAAAATTCCTTGATCCGCCACTGCAGACGTAGATTAAACATTCACTACACACTCTAACATTAGTCGCTGATAGCTCAGTTGGTAGAGCGGAGGACTATGTGGACGCAGAGATCACTAGGTCGGTTTTTCAAATCCGCCTGGCCTGATTTTATTAATTTTTATTTCTCATTATTTCGGTCTGATTTCAATTTTGCCTTCTTTTGCCATCTGTTCTACGAATTTGTTGCATATTTTACATCGAATTGACTATACAAATTCTAACTTTTCCTTGCTTGTGTATGCTATAGTATGCCATTGATTCAATGATTTCTATGTATGTATATAAACATATTTTTAAAGTATAGCGATATATACATGTATTTCATAGTTAACATGTACATTGTTTTGAGGCAATTTAAATATCACATTCATTCATGGGCGCTTTAATATAAAAATCGATGCATTTTTGCTAAAAAATATTAAAAAAAACTCTTCTTAAAATCGTTAGACTTTAAACCCACCCAAATGAAAATTGGCAGCGCGGGCCGTGTATACTTGTGTACGTACCTTGGAACAACATATATTAATTTAAAAAACAAGAGCTTGTATGAGTACATTAATATAATAATAAATGCATAATTTAACACACGTATTGAGTGTTTGCGGCGAACTGCCATAATTAACTATATGCTGACATACTCTATATAGTAACATAATTTAAATAAAAATAGGTTGTATGTGTGCATCAATATAATAATAGTATGAATAATTCAACAACCGTATTGAGTGTTTGCGGCGAACTAATCAAAGTCAAAGACAGTTATTTTAAATATTGTTTAATAATTTTGCCGTATTATTATATAATAGTAGTATGCTTGATACTATATATTTTCAGAAATAAATGTATGTATTGGAAAAATTCTACTTTATAAGACTTTTATATGCTACTAGTATAATTATAATAAATAAATAAATAATAGTATACCTAATGTCTATGTCCAAGTTCGACTGATGAAATGTGAAGAAACAGAAAAATATAATTTTGTTGTTATTGCGAATGGAATGACAGCCAGCTTTGATTATTTAACATGATTTTTCTTAAAAAAGAAGTTATACAATCGATCTAATTATTTACAACTAGTTTATGAATGATACATTCAGTTATAGAATAAATTATTTACAGAAATTTGACGTCAGAACCGTGAAGTTCATCTATTGTGAATTCATCGGACCAATCGTTAAAGTTGTAGAACTTGACGGTATATGTTTGGTTTCGTGCGGTATAGCCTTCTATGCGGCCTCGGAACCAGCCCAACCAAACTCCTTTGCCATCTTCGTATTGCACTTCTATTTCTTTATTCAAAAGATGACAGTCAGTTGTTACCAATTTTCTTCGTTTCGCGCCTATTGGTGGAGGGCCTAAATAAAATAATACACATTAGTAGGTGCATATTGTACAAGTTTCGTATATATAAAAGTTTGAGTAATAATCATATATAAATTGAGAAAGACAACTGTATATCAGGATTTACAAAATTATATAGTAGTAAAAATTCTTAGAAGGCCTATCTTAGTATTAATGTACTACTTGTATTTTAAAATCAAATAACACACTTTAAAGAAACATTCTCTATAGTATTCAAAACAATTTAACATGATATAAAAATCGAAACCACTAATCTCCATATTAAATAAGTATTAAAAAAATATTACAAATTTTGAGATTTTAAAAATATATTTAATATGTAGAATAGAAATATGAAATCCAATATAAAATATCATATAGTCTAGAATATATAGAATTACACTATCATAATTATACATTAATATAATAATAAATAATGAATATAACTAATAACTGCCACTAGTGTAAGCAGAGTAAGGTTAATAGTTGTAAAGTAACAAATTAATTCAAATATTTTATTGCAATAGAGTAAACACCATTTGGAGATCCATCAAACTCTAACAGTAATACACGAGCCTGCAGGAATGGAACCTGCATCCAAGAAAGTGTTACATATAAGCAGTATAAATAATTGCATAACTATACATTCTTTAAAAATTAATCAATAACAATTCATAAAATTCAAACATTAATTTTTATGTAGATACAGTCTAATAAACTCTCAAATTTAGTTTGCAAATACCAAATTGTAAGAAAAAAAGAGTGTAGACTATAGATTGTATATGCATGCAGCAGTGAGTTTATTTCTAAAAAAATATAAGAGTTTAGTAGAATTTAGCTCATTGATGTAAATTTGCAACAAAATCTGTAAGTTGAAAAATTCAACAGAGCTCAATTCTGCATATATACATATTTAAAAAATATTGTTAATGTTTAATTGTATTCCTCCGCAACTGACATAGCTTTAAAAACAGAAGTGACATTTTATTTTTCTTAAAGTTTTCTATTAGCATTCCAACGGCCCATTCTGAAAATATTTGACTAAATGTGGTCAGTTCGGAGAAAATTTTGGGTGGACTTCAATTTGGACGCTATTTCGTATACATAAAATGTTTGCACTTGCTGTAGTTTAATAGACGCCTACCTCTAGCATTATGCTTTGCTCCTCCACGCCTTCTCCATTCGCGCTTTCTTGCTACACCAGCTTTCATTCCACTCTCTGTAGACGATGACGTGGAGATTTCTGAGATAGACGCCATAACACGGAGACATGCCTGTTTGTCCTCACGATATATGTGGCTCAGAAGGCATCTTATATCCCCTTGCTTCTCCCGGGCAGGTAAACTTTGTCTGTTAATTGATTCCACAGGGTTGTCATCATTCCTGATGGCTTCCCAAGACTCCAGAGGAATTGTAGTGAAAGCCTTACACAACATCTCTGTAATAAAAACATATATTTTTTAATCATGTGTTCACGTGTTAGTAATATAAATGCAATATTAGATAAAATAAATAAATTAGTTCAAAATAAATGAAAGAAATAAATAAAATAGACAACTCGAAAATTTGTTCACACGTTAGAAATTTAACCTCGATATATTGAGATATTGCTTTAAAAACATTGTGGAGCTTACAAAAATTGCAGAAAAAAAGAGAATTTCAAAAATCTTATAATTATGTGATACAGTTGAAGAAAAATTACGTTAAATAAAAAAACATACTTAGCTGTCTTTCGCAGGTCCACCAGCTAACCCAATGCTTTAGGATTTTCCAATCAGTGCGATTGACATCGGCATGATGTTCTTCAAGAACACGATTGATGGCAGAAATTGACGAGTCACCCTTGAGAAAATTAAAAAACTCCTGCACATGCTCTTTTGATTCAAGATTTGGGATATTGCTGGCCACTTTGTAAAACAGTTGCTTTTCTTCTTTTGATTTGCAAGCACGTTTTGAGACCTTTTCAACTGCTGCGCTCCAGTGCTTTTGACAGCCTTTAGACATTGTATCATGTCTTTCTTTACCGATAGCGCGTATAAGGCCTTCTGTTTGAGATTGACTAAAATCTCTGATATTTGTTATTGACGCCGTCGTTATATCAAATATAGGACAGTCTTCAGCAGCCACATCAAATAATCTTCGGAAGACCATTTCATGTGCACCGGCGTCTTGAGATGACATCAAGAATCGAGCAGTAGTTATCCACCGCAGTGTATTATAGTCAAATGCTGTTACATTAAGCATATACGGAAAGGAATTATTATTGTGAATGTGCACAATGTCCACGCAAAATGTTTCAGTATTCACAAAGATTTCCGACATTAGAGGACTTTGAAAATGACATATCGTTTCTTCCCCATAGTTCATCACTGGCATCCTTATGTATGGGTTGTGCTTTGCCTGAAAATCCAGAACATGTTTGTACCAGAATGAGGAGCTACCATCCTTCTCGAAATCAGTCTTGTTTATAGGGTTGACTATCTCTTCAAAATGATTGAGAAAGTACAGATGCTTATTTACAGAAGAGATTTTTCCATACATTTGATTTCGCAGACTTCTTATACGGTCGTGGTTTGAAGCCGCAGGTGAAGATACGGATGGCACAATTCCTATAAAGCGACCTCTTGTGATGTCCTTTGGTGTTAGTTCAGGATCAGTTTGAAAGGCCCGCTTAATTTTATCTTTTAATGTCACGTTTATTTTATTAGGAGGTGGTTTTTCGTGAGTGTGTTCTTTGTTATCTGTGTAACTGAAAGTGCCAACCCATCGACGCATATCCATTTTGTTAGATGGCTCTATGTATACAAAATGGATGTGGCAAGACTGGTGTTTCATTGGTGCGTTAGGATGAGATTTGCAGCCATTCTTTTTGGCAGATCTGGGATTTGCGAAGTCACAAAATTGACAGCGATTAACGCCTGAACATGGAGCCGTTTTCACGACCACTTCTTCCTCATCTTCACCGAATAGTTTTACTTTTTTACAAGAACTGGAAGTTTGGCCCTTTCCCAACTGATTGTCTTGCCATAAAGCAGTTGGAAAATTGGAGTCATAATTAGGTAAAGTGGAAATATTATTAACAATGCCAATTTTTCTCCCTGACTCGTGAAAACCGGGAAATTCGCAGTCCTCTTGATTTTCAATTTGGAAAACAGCATTCGAATTCTTCAAACATTCTTCAAGAGGTGTTGTATGATTTTTTTGCCTTTTTGTTGCTGCTTCCGCTACTTCATTGTTTTTCTTTTTTACTTCTGAAAATCCGTTAGGTAGACTAACCTGATGACGGTCGCAAATAATATTCATACCCTTTAGACGGGGACAAACACGAGCATATGTACCAACCATCACCACTTGAAAGTCGATTAAGACATATTTTTTCTGAATCAAAGACCATAATACGATTTCAATAAAGAATCTGTCGTATGTACTCAGAATTCCGTACGTATGATTACCTTCAAACACCTTCTCCGTAATCTTTTTTTGCTTACTTCCCTTCAACCAATGGACAAGTTGATTTGGTGACAGACTAATTTCTGAAACCGATTGGATAATTGTATTTGCTGTTTCAGTTACATCTTTAAATTCACCATTATAGAGACAATTGCAGCAGTTACATTCATTAGTTTTCATGTAGCAATCGAAATGAGAACATATGAAGTTTCGAAGACAACCTTTACCATAGTAGCAAGCTATGAAATGTGTGCTTGAAGTAAATTTTTTTTTTATATGTTTGCTTTCTGAGCCATTTGTACCAGAAGTCCAATAGCCAAGACGCTGGGAATCATTGACAAAATTGAAGAAAAGATAGGCCTTACCACCATTACCATCTCGACCAGCGCGACCAAATTCTTGTGTCCACTGTTCTATTGACGGTGGGATTCCGATACGAATAATAATTCTTGTGTCAGGACGATCAATTCCCATGCCAAATGCTGAAGTAGCACACATAACAGAGATCTCTCCTGTTGCCCAATCGGTGAGCATTTTTTGTCTATCAGATGGTGAGCGCTTTCCAGAATACACAGCAACTGACTCGCCTTCTAAATTTTGCAGCAAAAGCATTCCTAAATATTCTACATCTTCTGCAAAATCGCAGTACACTATTGTGGCTTCTCCTTTGGACCTTATGTTTATTATTTCGTCCACAATAGGCCGTAACCACTCTTTAGAACTTTTCAAGTCTTTTCCAGGGCCTTTCATTTTGGAATATGGAATAAGGTTTAATTCTATTCCAGGCCTATCTATGCTGTCCTTTACTACGACAGGGTGGCCGGAGCGAAATACATTCGTCAGCAAGTACCTTTCCATTTCATTTGTTAATGTCACTGAGTAAATGAGTATGGGTTTTTGAAAACTCTTTAATTCGGTCAACTTGGAAAAGTCTTTTCTGAAGCTGGAGCCCCATTCAAAGATTTGTTGCCCTTCGTCTATAACAAAATAGCCGATGTAATCCATGAGGCTTTTAGCAGTTAAAAAGTTTAAAAGACCACCAAATAAAGTCTCTGGCGTCGTGAACAAAATGTCAATGTTCTTCAGACCTTGGGATTCTAGCACACCAAAGGAAGTTTTTGACACTGAGGAGTGAAAAGCTAAAGCGGTAAATCCCTTACTCCGCACAATTCGAAGCTGATCTTCAATGAGAGCTACCAAAGGACTTACACAAAGAACGGCCTTTTGAGAGGGTAGCTTTGGCAAAACTTGAAATGTCAGGCCCTTACCTGACCCTGTTGGCTGCACTGTGAGTACATCATTGCCTGATAAAGCAGCTTCAATGACCTTTTCTTGAAAAGGCTTCAGAGAATTAATTCCCCATTTTTCAGAAGCATATCCCTTCGCAAAAGTAACTAATTCTGAAACCGACAATGAAGGATGATATTCAGGATAAGCTGTAGAATGACCTGTAGGATCAGCTGTGAAATGAGCTGTAGAATGACCTGTAGGATGACCTGTAGGATGAGCTGTAGGATCAGCTGTGGAATGAGCTGTAGGATGAACTGTAGGATCAGCTAAAAGATGAGCTGTAGAATGACCTGTAGGATGACCTGTAGGATCAGCTGTGGAATGAGCTGTAAGATCAGCTGTTGAATGAGCTGTGGAATGACCTGTAAAATGACCTGTAGGATGAGCTGTAGATGAGTAAATCTGAATAACTCCAGAATTTGTGGTAGTTTCTGAAGTCATTGCACAATTCAGCTTTAATGCAATCTCACCATTGTGCTTCTTGGGTGTACTACTCATTATTGGTAAGGGGGAAGAACTTGTATTTATTGACCTTTGAAATGAACAGTAATTTGAAATATTAGCCAAATAACTTGGGCAGCTTAAGCCTAAATATCGGTGAATAGCTGCCAAAATTCTCTTTCGAATTCCAACTTTTTAAATATTTTCTTTGAAAATATCATCAATATTGCTTTTGTCAACAGTTTCTATGAATATGGAAAATCTTGTGAAACCTAAATTGATAAATACATAGGCAAGGGATGTTAGGCCATTATCTTTCAGGAATTCAAACATTTGCAAAGATTCTTCTGAATGTTCTTGAAGCCATGTAGTTGCCTTGTCATTTTCCTCTATTGTAAATTCAATATTTATTGAATCCTCCATTTTTTCTAAAAAGAAGAAAATTGAAGAAATATTTAGGACAGGTAAACACTAAAAGCCATTTTAAATCAGAATTAAGTTGCACTTTATTAGTTTTAACTTAAGGAATAAGAGTCCAGGGATAGTTTCAAACTGCATATATATATTTTATAAAAATAATGAAGTGGGTACCAGTTAAATTAACTTCCTGTTAATGAATATATAGACACTAATTTTACAGTTATAAATTAAATTATTATTCACATATAAAATACATGCCAACCTTATTTACAATTTTTTTAACCATTGTAATATTCTCTTTATTAATTAGTGTTGTAAATCATAATATGATTAGTTTAGAATGAGCTAATGTCTTGGGATATGCAAAACAAATATTTTCTAAGAAATTATTGTATGTGAAATTAGAAAAGAAATAAACATTGGTTATTTTTGCAAGCCTAAATGGTGTAA
Organism: Invenusta paracnida; assembly: GCA_036023295.1. Classification (NCBI taxonomy): domain Eukaryota; kingdom Metazoa; phylum Platyhelminthes; order Proseriata; family Coelogynoporidae; genus Invenusta; species Invenusta paracnida. Next base: position 25,533 of record JAYRBW010064486.1, read on the forward strand.
TAGATCATGAAGACTTCAAACTAGGTATTTGCAATTTAACTTCAGGCAAAGCTTATTTGTGAAAAATGCTAATGAGGGGGGTAATGTTCAGCAGAATTTGAGTTATTTATTGGTAAATATTTATTATCTACTTACTATATTACATTTTAAATTGGACACTTAATTAGCATATTTAAATAAGATTTTAAGGCATCTCTTCAATATTCAAATTATGTTTGACCTGAATTACCCAAGGGTGGGATAATTTTGGACAGAGATATGGTTACCCATTACCCTTTGACCAACATGCTAAATTATATGCACAGAGTAGAGGGGGAGGGGGTTATACAACCCCCTTTAAAATCTCAAATTTCTATTATCAGAAGGCAAACATATTTGTAAATTCCTTAGTGTTAGCTTTTTTTGAAAATATGAACTTTTTAAATAAAAAATTAAAAAAAAAAGTAATATTACTGCAAAACTACAAAAGAAAAAATAGTAGGGCTGGGAACAGTGGAATGAGAATAGAATTCTGAATAATTCAGAAATATTTGAAAGGGGAATATTTGATAGTGATATTTTTCAGTTTTGTGAAAAAATATAGCTAAAAAAAGAATTTTCAAAAAAATGATATTACTACAAAACCATAAAAGCTAGGATGGTGGGGCTAGTGACAGTAGAAAGATAATACAATTCTGAATAATTCAGAAAAAAATTTGAAAGGGTGAATGTTAGATATTGATATTTTTTAGTTTTGTGAGAAAATGGACATCTCTCAAAAAATTTGATTTTTTAAAAAAGTTATATTGCTGCAAAACCATAAAAGCTAGAATGTTGTAGTTGGTTGCAGTAGAAAGAGAATTGAATTTTGAATACTTTTTAATAAAAATTGAAAGGGTGAATGTTTAGCATTGATATATATTATATATGTTTGAATTTTTTTCAAACATTATTTACATTGTAAATACTGATTTTCACATTAACAACGCTAATTTTCTACTAAACCTTTAAACATACATACATGACAGTAATATAATTAGAAAGGAAATTATATCATGAATAAGTGTATTTTTATTTTAAATAACGTTTAAGTATAACAAAGTTACAAAAAAGTAATTAAAGATAAAATTATACTTACATCTGAACCGAATGTTCGCCGATTGTAAAACGATACCAAATAAGTATTTTTAACGCAACTAAACAAATGTCAAAATATTATTAAGTTATGTATATTATATGATAAAGCGTATATGTCTGAATTTGGATTATATATTCTTCGGTTAGAAAATAATATTATGATACCACAAATCAAATAAATGCGCATGACGCGAAAAAATAAAATCTGTATTTAATGAAACAAAATAAATCGATTCCAGCTGATTTCAAAGGTGGGGGGTGTGTGCAAAATTGATCATTTTTCCTAAAAAACATTAATTGAAAAATTAAAACATGGTATTCGCAAATACTACAACAAAGGTTTTATAGAGTATTTTACACTAAGTCATGTATATGAGTGGTAATGAATGAAAAATCAAAACATAGATATTGTTTATTAAAATAATAATAAATTTAAAAAAAAACTTAACAATTTTTGTGACTCGTCTGACTAGTCACTGCTTACTAGAATTTAAAACTGTAAATTATAAGCATAACTTTTTATCAATTAATTTTAATTTTTGTATCATTATATATAATATATACATGTAGTGAAATATATGTGTTATATAAAAATACGAGTAACTTTGATTAGTTTCATTTTAACTAAAAAATATACTACGTCTAATCATGATTATGTAAAAAAACAATTGATCAATAAATCAATTTTTCGGGGCGGCAGTTTTAGAAATATATAGGTATTAACAAATTTGTCATAGTTTACATTATAACAATGATGAATGTTTATGAGAGCTAAAGAACCCAATCACATTGATGATATCGAACTTCGTAGCCAAGTCTGAAGCCTTCTAAGAGTTGAAAATAATCTTTCGCGTTCAAATTGCTAGTGACAGGGAGAAGTAGTACTTTTCAAAAGGACGCAATGATATTAGGAAACGATAGTTCATAGGTTGAGAAAATTGAGAAAACAAAGAATAAATTTGTATGAATTATAATGTAACGTCAAATTAGTAATACGAGTAAATTAGGGTCCCCATTGGTGTTTGTAGAGATTTGGTATTGATTGCACCACCTTTTAGAAGAATATAATACTTCATACTAATCACAATTATTTATATAAACAACACGCGACAAGCACTCATTATGAGCAATTAATGCAAATTTTACTATAGGCAGTTCGCGGTAAACATACATTAAGGGCAGTAAACGCAAATGTCACTAGGGAGTTCGCGGTAAACATACATTAAGGGCAGTAAACGCAAATGTCACTAGGGAGTTCGCGGTAAACATACATTACAAGTGTTTATATTGATTGAATTTATTATGATTATTAGTTCGCGGTAAACATTCATTACGGGCATTCAACCCGAAGTTCACATAGCACTTCGCGGTAATCACTCATAGTAAGCTTAGTAAATTATTCGTTACGTGCAATATGTATGATAGCCGCTATCTATACCATTCCGGCTTGATAATCATGGTGTGGTATTGGCCACATACTTGTTAATATATTTATGAGTTACAGGAATGTTCTTTTAATAATAATATGTTTAATAAGATTATCGACATATAGTGATACATTTTATATGTCGATATTATTGAGATATAGAATTTATGGATAGAAATTGTTAATAATGTCAATGAGACGCATTTCATATCACTGATAAACTTCTTTTTTTTAGCAAAAATATAGAAAACAAAATAAATATTTGATTAAAAGTTAAACATATTTACAGGAGAATGATCTTTGAGGAAATTAGGTGGGAGAAGTCCTCCAAGACGTGAACGAGACATGTTTTGATTAAAATATACGAAACGACAACGAAATTAAATATTGCGCGAACAGTTACGATTCCTGACTAATAATTAAAACACTTTTTAAATATCAAAATTACAAATATCAAAATACTTTTAGACTGTTCAAATTTGACCTAATGCTGGGTTTTTCCATCAATCGTTATGATGTGTTACGGAGGTGAAGCAAATTTAAACATTATGTGCGAATCTATATAAAAAATAATTTTTATACAGAATTCTCAGATGCTATATATAATTACCCACAGAATTTATTATTTTTAAAGAGATGTACGAAATAGTTCGATTAAAGTATGATATGTACTACTTTTAGTTATCTAACTTTATTATATGAACAGCTAAAATACAATGAAAAATTAAATTTGTTTCATAATATATAAATCTTTTTTATATGTTAGGTACAATTTACTTTCTTAAACAACCCATCAAAAAAAATGCCATCGGTACGATATCGTATTTCGACAGCGAATTACGAGATCGAAAATGTCCTGAGTTTTTTCTAGCGGGACGATCTCGTAAAACCGAAATAATAAAGAAGCCTAGTAAAAAATAATTTATTCTCTATATGCTACTTAAAAGTAGTATATAAATTAACTATTTATTTCTTATTTACTCTTACTAATTTTTCAATACACTATTAAAGAAATACCCTTCATTTTCTAAAAGTTAACTGCAGAATACTAAACATATCAAAACACAATAGTTATATCCATGGAAATATAATTGGTAATAAAATGCATAGGACATATATAAAAAACAGAACAAAAATATGCAAGCAAATTTATTTTTATTTTCTAGGATCTTAATAACATGAATTGGTGTGCCCACTGCAGCATTCTAGTTATAAAATAAAATAAGAAGTCAGGAGCTCTTGCTGCTATTATTGA
>JAYRBW010064497.1:0-29327 GCA_036023295.1 Invenusta paracnida
GAATAAAGAAAGCTGCACCAAATGGCTGGTACCAATTTGAAAATGATCTACTGTACCCAAATAAATTATTAGGGCTGACAAGCAGGTAATGCCAATGTCACCAGAATCACCAGAGCAACACCCATCCCCACCGAACTGACATGTGTCCACACACAAGTACCAGTACTAATAGTACATCAACTCACACCATTCAATAGACGTTTATTTCGAGACGAGGGAGAAGACTCATGGATTTAACCGAGATACCACATAGCTATATGTTTTAACTTTTATGATGCCCAGTTATCCGAAGATACATTTACTAATGCTTCTGCTGTTATGTAAACGTTAACTATTGAAGTGAGATATCCTGCTTGTTATAACAGAATATATGTTTCTATGGATAAACTTGTTATTTTTACTTATATGGAATCCTTTAGAAGTTTATGGAATTTTTAGCATATCTTTAGGAAATTAGTTAGGTTTTTAGGGATGTTATTTAGGAATTTATTAATTTTCACAAAATACAGTTCTATTATAGCTATACTATTGAAATTTAAGACAAGTAGTATATATGTAACTTATGAATAATTATCGCGTGATCATGGTTTGCCTCTGATTAATTGAAAAGTATTAAATAAGGCTGTTCCCGTACCTTTTTCTCTTAAATTCGATTTAATACTAGTACATAATCTTGCGTTTAATTTAAATCTTCCTACGTATTTAATTATATCATGGTGCATGCAAACTTTGAAATTCCAGCGTAATTAGAATTACGCGAGCAATTTTTAAGTTGCTAGGAGACGAATCGGTTTTTTAAATTCCCGCGCACATATAAATTTGGCGCCACAAACAGGGGAGGTGGGGGAGGGCAGAGCAGGGGTGGCCGCGTAGTCTTTGTTCTCGAAACACACCTCCATACTACTCAAGTAATTTGCAAGGAATTTACCCGAAACATTAAAATAGTATTACTTTCAAATCTTACTGCGTATAAAAAGAGAATTTTATCATCTTTTAATATAACTATATATATCCATACAACATTGCAATACAATTTTAAAACAAACCAATTAAAGTTAATTCCTTTGCTATAGTTTTAAGTGGAAACTGTTGCAATCCTAGACTTGATTTCCTTTTAGTCTTCATTTGGTAGCTTACTGCATTCTCATTGGACGAGGGTTACGTCGCGCAATTACAGTTAGCTCTTATGCCTAGCAAATAGTGTTCTGTCTAGTTGTAGTGTCTAATGTCTTTGACTACAGTAGGTACGCACCCGTCGACGTCGCTTCTTCTGACGCAGCGGACGGATGGCTACCTTGGCCAGATAGAGCTGAAGGATTGGAGAGCTTAGAGCCGAGTGATTGCGCTTCTCAGTGACTGCGAGGATCTTTAAGGAGGCGGGCGGTGGCTGCGAGTTGCTCGAGATGATCGAGGCGGCCTCTCGTGAGATCCGCCGAGTTCGTTCCACCGAGAAAGAGACATCTCCCGACTTGGATATGGACTCCTTTCAATGAGGGGTGGGGGACAACAAGTTCTCAAGTTTGTTTCAAATATGGTTTAATATTTATTTGAAAGATTAATTAATTATCAATCACTTCCAACGTAAGAAAAGAGAGAACATAACCGGCTTTCACCCCAAAGATCTCGTCAGTTGAACATATTCTCGATTCAGTTTTTGAAATAATTGTAAGCTGTTAAATAACACAGGTCGAAAAATGATTACATTCAATTAAAAAGATCACGATAATTCATGAAAAAGATTCTAGAAATGCATTTTTTTAATATAAAGTTAATAAGCACTATTCACGCAGAAAACAGAATTCAACACACTCTATTATCTCTTTTTAGAATTTTTTGTTATTATTTATGTGATAAAATGAAAACTTAAACGTGTTTGTTAGTTAAAAACTCATTTTTATAATAACAACGTGCTGATCTACATCATGGTTTATGAATGCGTTATAATCGAGGTGAATAATATACAGGGTGGCAGCATAAACTTTACAAAAAAATCAAGTATATTCGAGTATAATTCAAGTAAACTTTGTAAAAAAATCGAGTAGGGTAGAATATTTAGTTAACTAGTAAAGTTACTCAAATTACCCCATCTTACTCTATAATTTTGGAGATTATTTATAAAAAAATTATATTGTAAATCGATAATTGCATAATAGAAAAAACAATGGAATGTTTTAGTGTGTGCACCACAGTAACAATATTGTAAATTTTATCAGTGGTACATAAAAAAATAATTAACTAATACAACAAAAAATTCCAGTATACATACATAAATAAATAACTAAGTAATACAAAAAAATCGAGTATATTTGAGTATATTCGAGTATGACTCCAAAATTTAAGTATATATTCGAGTATATTTGCGAATTTCGAGTATATGCGGCCACCCTGAATATAATAATAAAATCACATTATACTTGCCCTATTTTAGTTACTTTTATTATATTTAACCGTATATTTTTTATATTCTATTATATTTATTTAAAACGCATATTGTAAAAAGATCGACGTCTAAGCATAAGCTTCGTTTTCACAAAGGTAATAATACATATAAAAGCATATAAAGAGTAGTATTTCTTAGTACCTATATACATACTACAGCAAGGCAGGGTCACTTACATTTTATATGTATATGTAAACAATTTCACCAGATAGAAATTAGCAGTAAAATTTGTCAGTCCGTTGAATCGAGTAAGTCACTATCTTATCACTCAGTTAGGTTCAACTAACTATCCGCATTACAATACACGCGGTTGTATTTAGGGGGTCACTCAACATCATGATATCTTATTGATTATTAAGTACAAGTTGTTCATGTATTCTTTTTGCTTTTCTAATTCAATATAATACCATAGAAATTAAGAAATATATACATAGAATGACAATTTGAAATGTTTCCAATGAAAATGTTGTGCATTTTGCGTTGGAGGTCAACATACATATACCATTTCAAAAAATGAAGTATATGCCAACTCAATTACATATTATCATCGAAAAAAATATAGTAATATTATATGTTTAGCAGCCTTTAATATCGTAGTAATTAATAATTTATTAAGGATCTATATTTTGACAACAAACTTACTTCTTCAAATTGTAACGCCATTTTTTCAGATATAGCCAAGTATATACTAACTTCTTTACATATTATTATTAAAAAAATGTACTTAAAAGTATATCAGCAAAGTTTTTTTTACTAATCTTTTTATCGCGGTAATTAAAAATTTGGAAATGATATTTATTTTTGACCCAAAATTATTTCTTCAAGTTGCTACGTCATTTTTTTCAAATAACCAATCTAATACGCAATAAATCTAAGATAGAAAAATGTCCAAATACAATATGGAAATTGACCAAGCATTTTGAATATGTATCAATGATTTTATGAGTCCATACTACTTAATAAAGTGAACACATATTTTAATAAAAATTTTAACAAATACCGGAATTCAAGGAAATATAATAATTCTATAAAATTTACGATATATAAGCTTTAATAAAAGACTAGCTAACATTTTTGAATTTCTTTAAACAAATCAAGTGTAAAACATTTTCTTTCCCATTTTACATAATAATACCAATATATTTTGAAAAGTATAAATTCATACGATATATTTCGAACTTCTAAAAAATAAAAACTGTAAAAAAAGTTCGCTATATATCTACTTTCCTTCCTATTATTCTATTTTAGTTTTCCATATTATATCCTATTAGCCGGATCGATGATTACATTGGCAACAAAGTCCGCAAAAGCCATCATCTTAGTAGATAACAGCTCATTAGTAAAACAACCAAATTCCAACAAACATGCATGAATCAGAAGCATCTCTGAATTACCGATATAATCTAATCTTTCATACAATGGGTCCCATTCCGTCCCATGAGAGAGCCGTCTAATTAGCATCTGGTCTGGAATCCCTAAACATTCAAGAGAACACATTGATCCCCATCAAAGCAAGTAAATCAACAAGTGAAAGAATAGTAAAATGGACACTAAAACATAAAAATTACACGTCGAGCCTTATACGGGACCTAACTTTAAACCAAATACCGAAATTATATGAGACAAAACAAAATAAACAGCCTTCATCCAACTTAGCTGAACGTCCGTCCTGAATAACCATGTCAAGAAAACAAACCCCAACCAACCTCCAAACTTCAGAAGATATGACAGCCCCATCGTGGAAAACGCCCTGTCCACTCTAAAGATGTACTTTATAGACCAGACTGAAGACTACAGCTTAATACGAAAATCCTGAAGGACGCTAGAGCTCCTGGAGGCACTCTTCTATGACTCTTTGTCAAGAATCAGAGTAATGACCTCAGAAATCACCCAATCCTTTTCCAGGGATGCGATGCAGACTTTTTCGGCCGATCGCACCAACAAAAGATAACCTTGTCGTTCTCTTCTTTCCTCAACTTTTCACTAGAATGCACAGTATTCATCCTTGTTCATGATATTATCAAGCTCTCAATTTATATCAGCACTACAATCACAAGATACACTGGCAGCTATGAACTGTGAAAGAATGTTTTTCGTCCATGAAAACACCCCATGCGGCACATACTACTTTGCTTAAATCGAATCCCTAGCCGACATAACCTATAAAGAAATTGTGTTTCTTGTGAATATGCGAACAACCATTTATTGTATGCTCTATAACATACAGTCATTCTTCTTTCGTTTATGTGTTTATTGCGCTCATGTAGTTACATATAAGATATTTATTCTATATTCATATGCATGTGTTATGTTTTAAGTCCTGATTCACAGTTGCAATTTGTATAATTCTAATACCCCTATAAAGTTTGGTCCGTAATACTAAAAGCCAGCTCTCTGTAAATTTAACACAGATAATCTTTGTTGAACTTTTACCGATCTTCATGAAGCTTTGGATATTGAAGGTTTTTATTCGAAGTAAAATCCGTTATTGAATTGTAGTGGCTCGCTTGCACCGATGCGAAGTCGTCCTATCCTATGCTATCTTTTAACTAAAGTAGGATCCAATAATTAACCAATCATATTTTCCCAACATCTAAATAGCCGTAGATGTATCATGTTACAAGATGTCAGAAATCAAATGAAAATATTTAACTTAAAAAATACGAATTTTGAGAAAATTCCTTTGACATACAGACATTTTGTGAAATAAATGAAATGAAGTCTTGCTAAATATGGTAAAAGTTTGTTGAAATCAGTAACGTTATATTGTTTAACTAAATAGAATAAAAAATAAACAGAATAAAAATATTAATTTTTATAAATTAAAATTAGCATAACATTGTTAACTATGAAATAATATATAGATGAACAGAAATTTAACAGGGTACATTTTAATAAACTGAATCAAGTAATTTAAAATGATCTATACATGATATAACAACTTTTTTTAGAATAGATTTTAAATTTATTTAAAAACATTATTATAACAAGGGCAATAAATATTAAACATATTAATGTATTACTAAAGTAGAATGGTTAGAATTTAGTAAATTTACATTTAGCTATACATAAAATGTAGCATATTATCCCATCATCCAGAGTTTAGTTTGAATAATTATACTACGTATTAAAAATTAAATTTAAATTTAAATATTTTGCAATAAAACATAACATTTCTTCTTTTAAGGATTATAAAACGTAATTAAACATCTAAATTGATATAACTTACAGACTTGAAAAATAAAACTAGCCTTTGTTATTAATAACAAACGTTTCAAACTATATTGTGGCCTTTTAGTTTTTATCTCACAAATGATCATTACTTGTTGTTATCAACTTATTGACCTCCAACAAATATTATATAAATCTGATTGAAAAAATCGAATTAAACAAATGTATAAAGTAGCTGGAGCTAGACTAGCAAACCAACTTATTATCTATAAAGAAGAAAATGATTATAGATGTGTCTTAAGAAACGCAGGTTAATCAAGTTTTTTCCGGACGGACTAAAAGATTAAAAATCTCGTTATCAAAGTTCATTTTGATCCAAGGTAGTGTATAAATATTTTAACTTATTTTAATATAGAAATATACTTTAGTGAAGAGAACAATGAATTACTTGGAAAGTTTCTAATTACTACATATCAAAATTCTCAAGTGTCTAATGTACTGTGTACAATATGTGTTAGGTATGCATACTCGATATGTAAATAATAAGCTTTTATCGATCAGTAATGTACGAGAAAATTATTTTGTTTACACATACATATATCTGGTCACGTTTCATTAAAATATTCAATACATGTAAAAGTATATTTGTATGCATAAAACTAACTAGTTTTAATAAATAAATGTATGTATACTGAAATGTGAAATAACAACGTATAACTGGAATAATAAAGTCAGCAAATTTGGAAATGTAAGTGAAAATTGAGAATTTAAATAATTTGAGTATATCTTTGATTTTTTTATACGACTAATGTTGTTGGTTGATTAATTTAAGTGGTTCTGATCAATTATAATATGCATTAAATAACAAATATTATGAGTAAATAGATTACTATCTTTGTTCGACAAAGTAAATAGGCAATAATTAAAAGAAATATTACATTATAATATTAAATATCATAAATATATTATTTAGAAAATGGAGGTTTTAGTAAAGTTACAAGGCAAACTATATATAAATTACAATAAAACAAAATTGAAATTCTATTTTAAAATATAATATTAAATTAATTAAAAACATTTATATTCATTAATATTTAGTGATCTCTAGCAAAACACAATTTCCAAAATGAAGATATCACAACAAGTTTATCATCTCAATTTATATTCGCGAAAGTTTAATTTGAGAAGAATCTTTTAAATATATTTTGTTGGATAAATGTATCCTTTATAAAATAAGAGCACCTGTGATGATTAAATTGATTACTTTTTTCATGTATTTCATAAGATAGAATTGAAAAATTTATTTACTTCCTTTAACGATCATATCATTAATCGGATCAAAGCCACTTTTAAGCAATTATACTTATCTTTTCATAGTTATAGTAGATTATTCACACTCCAAAATGTCCTCAAAAACATTCTACGTCACAAGAATGCAGCCTCAAAATAATAAAAAATGAAGTGTTATAATTCTCTCATTGAAAACTGCATCTACAAAATTATCTGTTCTAACTGTAATCTATCCTATATCGAAAGAAGTGACCACTTTACCAGTGAGAATATTTCAACAATCCAAAAAGCTCGACACACCAACACCATGAATTATGTAAGGCTGATTTGGATATCGAGATTATCGAGAAAGAAAGTGACCTACTGGAACTCTGTTTCAAGGAAGCCCTGTCGATTGAATGCCTCAACCCGATTATCAAGATACATTGAAATGCTTAATCTTAAAAACTTTCTCTCTTCCCAACACTTCACTGAGGACGTATGCTGGTATTCATTTAATTTTTTAGCCTTTTCTACTTAAAATTTTCTTTTCACAATACTGTGGACTGTTTTTAAATTATATTTTATAATGTTATGTTTGTTCATATTACATAGTTTGTGCACTATTAATACATGCTTATTTTATGTTCTTTACTTTAAATTATCTCATTCCCTTTTCAGCAGTTTGGATTAAATTGAATTATGTAGTTATTATAGCTCTCGTATCAAATTGCTTATGTTAACTTTATCGATATTATTCCTCATTATATTAATAACTTTAGAAGCTTCACAACATTTGTTTATCATCTAGTACTTCTAATTTATTCGCTGTTTGAATTTCATTATTGTAGTCCTATGACTAGGGAGTAGATAATTTAAAGCTAATATATAATATTATAAAGCTAATATACATACATATTTAAAGCTAAAGCTGTTAATACGGCATGTAAACTTAGCTGAAAATAGTGTGGCAGAATGCACTTTATGGAAGGAACTCACTTCAAAGAATCCCGATAATGAAGTCTTTCGTTGGGGCATTCGTGATGTACGTGGTGCCACTGCGGTGCTCCGACGTCTTGATATCGACCCAGAGGAAGAACCTAGGACTCCTGAAGATTAAAAGTTTTGAAGATAAACGAACTCTCCACTGAATATACAGTTCTAACAATTTTGAAAATTATACTGATTTAAAATTACCACGCAATTTTGAATAATTTGTTTATTATTTCCAAAAACAATATACACTGTAAGGAATAATCCACAAGAAAATAAACGTGGAAAAAGTAAAATGTCAACCAATTTTAATTAAGTAAGACCGCCAGGATGAGCTGTAGAACGTGTCCCGCAGCTGCTATGTGCTCTCTCCTACATAACGAGTGTACTTGGTTTGTTATATCAATAATGCCTCAACGAAATACCTGCAATGATGTCTGACTACGATGAATTTATGGGGCAACGTTAGCGTACCTTGAAGAATCAATCCCTAATTACTTAAATTATTCAAAAATTATAAAAAGCCATCTACATTTTTTTGAATTGTTGACACTTGTTATATTAATAATTTCTGAACAAAAGTTATGGTCTAACCAGTTCATTTCATATATTGGCTATGTGCTATTCCTAATCATATCTTAACTATAAATAATGGTTATGAGTGTATATTTTTGTATACAAATCAAAATTTAAATAAGAAATTAAGATTGAAAGTTCACCACAACAAAATATCTACATAATATATATATTATATGTATTGATTTTTTGCAAGAAGCAGAAATCTGATAAATCACAACAGTGCTTAAAATCAATAAGTCAATGCATATTGATTCTAGATATGTAATATTTATGAATATAAAATAGTTTATACGTGAGTTAGTAATTAATACAACAGAGAAGGTTACCTGCTTCAGGCACAGAGCTTAGTGGACGAAATCCATCTTGATAGCCACTCATTTTACTATTCGCATAAAATTCTCAATTCTGAAAAAAATAACATACATATGTAGTTTAGAACAATAAATTCAAAATCAGTAATGAAATTATAAAATCCAGCACATTACACACATTTAAGGATAAATTAAAAAATGAAACTAGCTTTATAACGATTTAAATTACTATATAGAATTTATGAAATAATTACATATTTTAAGAAATAAGCATTCTTAATTGAAAAGTCTTTAGTGAAAAAATATGGTTAAAAATAAAATAATTTTATTATTGGCGTATAATTGATGGTAAAATCTGTGTGATATATTATGTAAACCAAATTTAAATATTATATTTCATGTGTTTCAAGAATGTATCGCACTTAAATTTTCAAAAATTCTTTTAGTGATGTAATCTTTATAAACCGCTGATAAATGGTTATGACTGCCATTTAATGAATGTATTTCTTAGTTTTCATTTATCAATCTAACAGTTAGAATTCTATATTTGTCACTCTGGCCTTTTGTTTAATAGTGTTTAATTCTGTGTCTAATATAGCTATCTAAAGAAGACATGTGACCAAATATTGTAATACAAATAGCAGTAGACCGACGCAGGTTACTGTTTGCAGCTTATGTCCTCAGAAATTAACCAGTTTTCCCGTGTTTTGGAAGATGATCTTGGGGCCTACTTTTCTCTGGAAGCACACTCTTCTTCTCCTTTCTCAACCAGGACACTTCAGGATAGGACACTTCCTCTTTGCATACTATGTTTTATTGTATTTTATTTAAGCACATTATATTGAGTATTATCATATTTTATACTCTATCATAATACTAAACTAGATATCATTATAGATACTCTGTATACCTATTTGTTATCTAGCAGTTTTCTGAATGCATGAAGAAGCTAGATGGCAAAACATTATAAACATATATATTTATAATGTACATAGGCTTCATTAACACTTGGAGTAGTGTTTATTTTAAGCTTATATAAATCTAATTAACAATTTAATATATGTAATGTTAAATAACATATTTAATTTTTAATAATGCTTTATTGTCAAATTCTTTACAAAAAGTAGTTAAATTATGATTTTATATTACTTACAAACCAATTTCATAATATGTATATAAAAAAATCATCATTATCTATTACTAATAAAATTATAAATATCTTAGTTTTAAGATATTATTATTTGAAACATATTGCTCCATAAATTTTGTGGTATGACCATAAAAACATGACAGTAATATTGATCAAAAAGTGCAAAAATGTTATTATCATTCAAAATAATAATTTTTTATTATTAATCATATTTTGCAAAAAATAGGAGTGAATTTTTATTGTTAAAGACTATTTTAAACTATTTTCATGATAGTAAGCAATGAATAACAATGGCTTGTTTTTACTAAGTGTATTATAAAAGCAGTTTATCATGCCATATGACACATGATTAATATGTTATGATAAACAGAAAATCAATAAATTTCTATTGGTTTTGTTATATATATTTTCTGGTATATCCAGGATTTTAAAATATTGGAAACAATTTATAAAGAGTAGAATAAAAAATGAATGCCTAATTTATTAAAATATAAAACAAAATTGTAGATATATTAGTTTAGTGTGGACATGGAAAACATAGTAAGTATTACACTGCATTACTTATTGAATTCAAACTGAAATGAATAAGGTCTATCTGTAAATGGAGCTTATTCAGTAAAAGGGCTAGTAAATAACACGTCTTGAGCATGTCTGTTGGCAAACATATCAATACCCTTTTCATAATCAAGGATAATATCTCCATGAATAAACATTAGCACAAGTTAAGTGAATATGCATCAATTATTGTAAACTTTTAATTGTTTATATAAAATAAATATTCAAAAACAATTCCAGCATTAAAATAATACTTTCAGGTTATGGTGCTGTAAAATGCAAACGGTGCTTTTCTTAAAAAAGAGAGCAGCTGTGAAGCAATCGGGAAGGTGGGGTGCCTCTTCAGCCCCCCAGATCCACTTGTAATAATATTATGCATGATCAGTGATGGAAACAAATATTTGTTATTTATGATACAGCATACCAAACATATTTTGATATCAGCATAATAAACAAATGTTAACTAATATTAACAAACAATTAATTATATAAAAATAGCAAATTGATAAATTATATAGGTATCATATGTGATATAGGCATTAAGAAAATAATTAAATATAAGTTCTGTTTAAAATTACAATGCTATATAAATATGATAACACTGAACTGCTACTTGTCAAACTGTATAATAAATAGCATTTACAATAAAAATACTGGACAGATGTTCGGTCCCATCTATAAGCACATATGCATGGATGGACTGATCGTACATTTTTTTACCAGAATGGTAAATTTTGGCAAACTTACACAATATAAAATGAAATTTTTCAGATGACAAAAAATGTATGAAACAAATTCTGTTAATATTATTTATTACAAGTTTTGCATATCTTGCATTGTATGTAATATAGTATTTGCCATTATATGTAATATTAAACACGATGATTAAGACAAGCAATATCTCTGTCATTATAACTCCAACACAAAGAGAAGCCTTCACAGGTAATGCCTCTGAATACCATTATATTATATAATTTTAAATATTCATTCTTCTGCAGTGTTTTGTACAAATCAGCACATAGTCAATCAACCATATTACTTTCAGTCAGACTAATATAGGCATATGAATGGTTATAGCCAGCTACTTAAAAATTGACTCTTACTTTTCACCATTATTAGTTCAGAATTGCAGTTATTTACTTTCTTTAATATATAAAAAAAAATTCAAGCTGATATGATATTAATTTTTATCTTATTGAACTGGAGGATCACCATCTATAAGATTCTTAAATACTTTTAATTTTCCACCTAAGTTAAATGTTCAGAAATTAAATTTAACAAATTGTACAAATTTATTTTACATTATATTATCAAGCATCTGGTGACTAATAGGGTTGTTATCATTTGACATCAACAATAAATAAATATATACATATCAATGTGTCAAAGTAAATAAGTAGACAGGTATACACATGCAGCATTTTAATAGTCAAGCTGATGGATTATAGTGTTAACTATCTCTATAATAGTCTAAATACGTAGCAGTAAATAAAGTAGTCTAAATTGTAGTACTTTGTAGCAAATAATGATACTATCTTTTTGAATGTATTCAGATAATATATATATATATATCTTTAGAATAGAAATTAAATCTATTTAACTTATCATATCCAGCTTATTTTGTAAACTATTTTATTCTATTAGTAAAAATTACCTTTCTATGTAATGTTAATCTATGTCTATCTTCATTAACAAGATTTTGTCATTTGCTTAGTGACTGAAGACATGTAATTATTTTGGGTATAATTTAGTAATATAGAGAGTATCTACATTAATTTTTAAGAAATTTTCCTGTTTAACTGAATCAATAATTGTTAGTTATGTTATACAATTGATGGTCTAATGGTATTCCTTGAACATAACATTTTTTTTTTTTAAATATGTTTATTCCACTTTTGGGGTGGTAATATAATTTAATCATGTCTTGTGTACATTCACAAACATTTTCAAATAATGTTTTAAATATATACAATTTATTTGCCAAAAACTTTTATTTCACTATCATCCCCACATTGGAAATATCATCACAGCCAGTGGATGGAAGGATACTGGGTCTTTGGAGCCATCAAGCAATATAATGGTCAATGCAGTATGATACCAGTTCCTCATTGTTGTTGAGAAACACTTGAAATGATCATTTGCCAGTGGATCCTCTCTGGTTCCAAGATTGTCAGCAATGGCTGGTAATCATACAACCAGCTCAATGAAATGGATTCGGGAGTCCATGTACACAATATTATTATATATGAATGCAATGTTGTATATCCTGACAAGGAGACCATTTATACATAAAACATTGAAAATACATGGCTCTAAGAAAAAGCAAATTAAAGCAATAATATGAATGTCTAACATGTAGTTTATTATATACCTCAATGAATTTCTGTAAAGAAATAAATTTAAAGCAAATACCTTCAGCCATAGTTTTGAGTTAAAATAAAAATTTTGTTATTTAATGTATTTTTTGGACATTATAATAAAATTCTAAGTATAATATGATATATACATTTATTTATTATTAAAGTATGTTTTTAAACTAAAAAACTATTATTTTCTGATGTTCAAATATGACATCTAATTTTAATATAAATAATCATTATAGAATTATACTACTTATACAGTACCATAGCCTCAATAAGGCATGTGTGGTATGTGCCCCCCAGTGGAGAGAAAATTTTAAAATTTAATTTTGAATTATATTACATATTTTTAAATATTAAATTATACTCAAATAAAAAGGAGTGGGGGGGGGGCACCCCCTCAGTCAAAATTCACTCTATATGGCACTGCTTATGTGAATATTACAAACTTTTCATCCTTTATAACATAATAACTTTTCTGTTAACTGTTAATCATATAATTATAATAATAGTTTTATAAAACTTGTAATATATTATAATTACATATTTATTTTTATATAAAATTAGTTGTATTACTATTAGTATTATATTATTGAATATATAATGTTATATATTAAAATCCACTCTTTATGTATGAAGTGCTTATGGTGGGGCAGGTGCCATCTTCTATCCTGTTGTTGATGCTATTGCAAATAGGAGTATTGTAACTTGACTGCCCATATCAATGAGGAACTATATGGTACCATAGTATACCTAATAATATTTGTACCAGAGGTTATTCTTGGCTTTATATAAAGATAGCACAACCTTATCAGATGTTTAAGACAAAAAAATTGTTTCTGTGTCTATTAGTAGCATTGTATTTAACTGTAACTCTAAGTGACATACTGTAGAAATGTGATATTTTTACCATAATAGGAACAATGAACAATAGGTAGCTTTAGAAAAGCAATAATCAAAATGTCTGTGACCAACAATACACTATATAACCAGTATATATAACACTTAATGAACATAAAAAATGTTGACCTTAATTCTATATGTTATTTAATAATAATTAAGTGTTTTAATAGAAATAAATGACAATATCCCTTGTATAGGTACTATACTTCTACTTGTGTATAATTGTATAACTATATAGTACCTATATGTAACTATTAGTATTGTAAAATAACTTAATAAAAATTTAATTTATATTTTTGGTGCCCCTATAATATAACTATGTGTGTATACATATATTTACTTTTATATCAAATAATAAATAGGCCCCAGACTAGTCAAGTTAAAGTAGCAAGGTAAAACAAAGTCAAAAGCAAGTATAACTTTAAATAATATAATATAAATATGTACAGCAATGCTAATCCTATAGTAATAATGACACAAATGTGATAATACTATGTGACTTATATAGAATAAACTAGAAAACTACTCAAATCACATTTATTATAATAAAGTCAAAGATGTCCAGTCAAAATGTAAACAGCTGATAAAATGTTTGATCATAAATATTGCGCTAAATATTTATATATCTTATTAGAATATACAAACAAACAATTCGGACAAAATATTTGTAATTAATTTAAATTTATTTTTATCTATATTATTTACAAATTACAAATATTCTATTTTGAAAATATATCAAACATTTTAGAAACCTACCCAGTTGAACTACTATTTTAGTCCACATTATTTTTGTTGATGCTAATCATTATAAAGTGAAATATGAAAATTATATCAAAGAAAAATTCAAATCATTGTTCCAAACATATATTTACACCATACAAATGGATAGAAAGGTCTAGAAGCGAAATCACCCACCTAATCATGTAATGTAACAGCAACAAACTGCCATTTTAGTGAGCGTTTGTTAGCCCCAATTTTATTGAACCATAAAAATGGATCAATAACAACTATATGGTCCATCTCTGTAATGTAGACACGTGGCATAACATTCTTATTATAAACTCAATGCAGGGCAATTCCATTTAAAAAATATGTTAGCAGTTAAATTAAAGTTGGAAAAACGATTAAATAATTAACTGTACTTAACAAACAACATCCTAAAGGGTTAGAAAAAAGATTGTTGTTTTAGTTTTGGTGTTTTTTTTATTATTTCTAGGAAATTCAAATTGCGCTAACCAGTTATCAATATTTCAGTCAGTTTTTCAATGTTATTTAAATTTTAGATTACGTATGTATTAAAGTATCTAATAGGAAAAAATATACCAAAAAGTTAAATAGATTTATGTGATCTTTGACTGTAAAAAAAGGAAATTGTTCATACTTGTAGTATTCGTGCAAAAATAACTTAAAATGCATTATAAAATAATGTCTGTCAGTTACGAATTTTGCAGTTTTTTTTAATTCGAATTTTCATTAATAAATGTAAAATTTAATTTCAAATAAATTTATAAACTACTTAATATGAATAACCAAATAAAATTAATGCTATTAATACTTTGTAAAACAAATTGAAAATTACACGATTAAAAATGACTAAATTTTCAGATTTTAATTTTTGTACAAAATATTTGTAATATTTGTTCTCTATTTTAGAACAAAATGACTAAATCATAATCTGAAAGAATGAAAAAGTATAGACAAAAAATGTCTAAAGAAAAGGAGGAATCTACAAAAATGAAAAACAGAGAACAGCAAAAAAGATGCAGAAGCTCTTGGTCTGAAAGTAAAATTTTGGAAGTAAAATTTGCAGATAAGACAAGACAAATGAAAAAAAGATCTGACCTGAAAAAAAAGGTTTTCTAAAAAAACCTACAATTGGCACTAATGTATTATGCTGTGGACTATATCAACACGTTTTATATAGGGTTGGTTCTGAAACAAGCCACAATGGAAAGCTGGACAATGAGATTTCTTCATATGGGAGAGCTAAAAGGAACGAAATATTTCTATTGTCCAACTGTAAGTATTTAATCATAAATAACTTACAATTGTTGCGTATACGCAACACAAAAAAAAATGTTGATGCACCTTAAAAATGTTAATATTTCCTAATTTTAGAATTATAAATTCATTTAAATGTACTTTGAAACTTTTTTGTATTTTTATAAGCTGGCTCTAATGGGTTAATGTCATTAGCGTCTGTCAGTTACGTTTTACTTATAAATTCTTACACAACTACTTTGTAGAGCGCTGACTCCGAAGATGTCCACGAAAACAATATTTTCTATGGTCCCATTGTCCCAATTGGCCGACAAACAATGGTCATTGAGAATTTGAATGACATTGAAAAAATCTTCAAATTAAGAAACCCTTAATGTAAGATAAATGTAGTTGTACTATAATTATACATAGTATGATATAATAAGATACTTGTAAATAATATACATATGCATGTGCAGGTAAGAGTATAAGTAATATCAGGCGTAAATAATAACAATCACCAGCAGAAAAAAACACTGTCGATTCAATTAGCATTATTTTTTTAAATCGTTTGTCAGTTATGATCTAGATATAGTATAATGTACACCTCTTTTTTTAATTTCAGGACTTTGTGTATTCTGGAGAAAGGCTACATATGTAAATTCGAAGGACATTATGAGTTTTTTTTCTATTCTTATTGTATTTATAGTATATATAATAAACTGTGAAAATACTTCCAAATAAGAAATGTAGTAGAGTTATGTATGAGTTGTCATACATTTAAAAAGAGTTTATGTACATAAAATAATATAAAATAATATTACAATTGTTTAATATTACTAAAATTATAACACAAGTTTGATTCTATGTCCTGAATGCTTTTTATTAAAATATTGCGTCCTTTGTAACAAACTGTCTGTCAGTTACGAATTTGGTTGTCCGTCAGTTACGTTCATAAAGTTATAACTTTTAAAAAAGATCATAAATATTTGTATAACATTTTTGTCTGTCAGTTACGGATACATTTTCTCCGTATATATATAAATTATACTGAATATACGTAATTTTTATATATTTACTTCTAAAGAGATACAATTCGTTAAAGTTTTGCAAATGTTTGTCAGTTACTGTGGAATTGCCCTGCAGAAGTATCGATTGCTTCGATACAGAGCTTATAGGTATAGATGAGATGTAAGGAACATTTTCAAATCAGAAATACTACCTGATCCAAGCATATCTTATCGGGACATTGTAGATACTTTACCCGTAACATTTTCTGCAAATTCTAGCAGTGAAAATTGTTTTTCAATAGCTGTCCGAATAACCGAGCAATCGCGAGTTTTAGTAGATCTTCCCTATCTATCAAATGTTAAAAAGGGGCTCTTTTGCCACTTTTGAAAAGGACGAGTGTTGCCACTTATTTGAATAAAGCGCGTTTCTAGACAATCTAGACATTTCTATGATTTACACAAATCTTTGAGTTTATGAATAAATTATGGAAATAAAAATTTGTAACTAATAATATAGCAATTATTTCTGTGTCATCTACTTAGCGTTTGTATAAACCAATATTCTCCAACCCGAATATTGGTTTATACAAACACTACGTAGACGACACTTGCATCCTCACTACATCAAGAGAAGAAGCCGAAAATATTCTACAACACCTCAATCTTGTACACACAAATATCAAGTTTGAAATTGAACATCCTCAGATCAACAACTCCATCAACTTACTCGACTTTCAACTTGAAATCCTGCCCAACGGTGAGGTCACCTTCCAATTCTACAAAAAGGGCGCAAAGAAAGATCTCCTACCTCACTATAGATCGGCATTACCATCTTCCACCAAAATGAACATACTCAAAAATGAATCAAAAAGAATTGTCGAACGCTGCTCTAATGTCTCTGAAAAAGCTATGCATCTGAAAAATCTCAATAATACCCTTCGTTTAAACGGATACCCATCACAACACATCGATCAAATAAACGTCAACAACAACCGCCAACACAAAAAGAAAAAACATTAATCTTCTTTATACTAAATAGATAACGTCCCTGTTTTATAGCATTGTAACGCCTTGTATATAATACTTGTTTCTCGCTTTTTTTTATTCAATGTACTACACGTTTATGGAGTGAATCTCCGAAAATTCGTAAATACAGATATTTTATCGCAACACAGGCTTTTCGTTTATTTTAATTAATCAAAAAATAATATTAGTACGAATATACGTTTGTAATTGATAAAAATTAACTGAACCGGCATAAAAGAACTGAACAGTAAATTTAAGCCCATGCCATACATTAAGGTTCAAATATAACAATCTAATCAACATAATGTGTATAATCGTATAACTAAACTTAAAGTTAGAAACTATTATGAAGCTATTGGATGCTAATTTTACAAATCATTGAGAATAGTTAAACAGAAATATTCTCTGCGTTATTAAATTAATAGGACGAGCAAGACAACTTAACAATTTTTTCGTTGTTTTTAATAAAATTATTTAAAATATCTAAGTGGTCTTTATCATCTTAACAAATCATTGTTTTCACGTCAAAAGTTTATTTATTGCAATCATAATTGAAATAGTGGTTTAATAC
Source organism: Invenusta paracnida (assembly GCA_036023295.1). Taxonomy (NCBI): domain Eukaryota; kingdom Metazoa; phylum Platyhelminthes; order Proseriata; family Coelogynoporidae; genus Invenusta; species Invenusta paracnida. Next base: position 18,319 of record JAYRBW010064497.1, read on the forward strand.
AATTGTTTTGCATATTAATTAATGTTATTCTTTAAAAACAATATCAAGGAAAAATCCATTTAGGACAAAATTCCAATGTTGTTAAATTGAGATAATAACAAACTATCAATCATATTTCCTTTTTCGTAATATACCTACTTAGCATTTGGGGTGTCATTTTAAATCTATTATTCTTAAAAATATTAAGAAATTACAAAAAATTCATATTTCTAGCATACTAAAGTAAACTTCATATGTGTAGATAATTTATTATCATTATTGAAAAGTGTCATAGCTCACATTTATTAACCATTTTAGCAATTATTGATTATTTTATTTTTGTTTCATTGATGAATATATTAAGTAGGCAGCCTATTAAGAGGGAAATGAAGGACAGGCATTTGAACACACACCTTGTTAACTGGGTTATATTTCTCCACATGAAGGCTTGTTGCGGCATTATTAGTGGAGATACTCTGGGGTATTGGCCGACTTGACGGTAAAATCCCCTCAGAAGTACTGGACTCTGCCACTGTGATTGGTGAATTGGTGATTGCGCGAGATATTAGCTGTCTGCGGGCGCCATCTGCTGTGCTAACATTGGTGCTGGTGATTGTAGTGGTACCTCCAGCACTGAGATTGTTGTGCTCATTTGCCGTAACTATTCTGGGTGCGGCAGGGTTTGTGGGGGGAAGAGAAGCGACTAATGAGTGTGGTGGAGAGGTAGAAAGTTGTCTGGATACTGGTACTGTGAAAGCTTGTTGCAGTAGACTGCTCTGTTTCAATGGACTTGCTACCTGTTGAGTGGGAGTGGTAGAGGAGAATTGGAATTTATGTTGGAATTGTTGTGGGTACTAATATGTTTAAATATATCTCGTTTTACGAAAAGAAAATTATAAATATATAAACAATAGTGAGAGATAAAAAAATAAATTATGTTAAAATATAGTATGTAAGGTATATAGATCAATAAATAGTGTATTATACTATATTAATTGTTGATAGGATAATTTTTTAAGTTTAATTTTACAGAATGCATTAAGAAGTTACACATTACTAGGGGTAATTCCAGGTAAGCGTACCAAAATTGAACAGTTTTTAGTTGATAAAAACATTTTTTTAAATTAAAATAGATAATCTTAATTTTATAGTGTTACACTTATAAAGGTATTTTATCTTACTTTTCTTTGTGAAAATTAATATAGATATAGTAGTATATAGATACATTTTATAAACAATATTTACTAAAACTTTATTTATTTTTCATAATGAATACCTCAATCTATTATCTATATTCAAATACAGCTCTACTTTATCATATTAAAGAATATGAACTATGCATAAAAAATGCATAATTTCTGATTGAATTTATATAATGAAAATAATACTACATTGAAATATATCCAATAACAATGTAACGACCATTAGATTTATTTGATAATGTTTTATACTGTGTTTGTAATACATAATATTATAATATGACATATTAATATAAAAATTAAAAACATTTTTAGGTGTGTGTAACTGTGTGTGTGTATGATATCATGTACAATTTATATTTATAGATTTTTAATAAATAGTAATTTTAGAAGAGAAATTATAGTTACGATTGTCAACTAACGATCGTAACTGGTTTTGTAATAATTGGTATGCGTAACCAAAAAATCAAAGTCTGAAATTATTTAGAAATTGGTATTGCGTTGTAGCGTTTAACTTTCGAGTCAATTTAAAAATAGATATACGCCATAATTCCTTCAGACTTTGTCTACACAATTACGCATAAGATCTTTATCGAGGAATTTTTTCTCCACCTAAACTGTAAAAGGTGGAGTCAATTGTTTTGGAAGAACACTAAAAAGGCTTGTGTAGAACAAAATAAAACAACGGAGCTGTAGAGGAAGAAATGCTTCGGAATTTACCAGTATCATCAAGGTATCAAATATTGAAGCTGCTTATGTGAATTTGATGGAAATTGAAGATAACTATTCACAAATAAAGAATTCAATTGAGTCTGCTCCTAAAATTCCAGGCATCAAATCTACTCACTATTTGGCAATCCAACAATGACAGTTTCTCTATTTATAAACTGAGTGCCAAATTAAATGCCGTTTCAGAGCTGTGGATCAGATCAAAATCGAACCCGCCGTCAGATCATTGCAAATATACGGAACTTGACAATTGAGTAATAATGTAATATAATTTCAAGTTTTACCTTGCGGTTTGGTAACAGAAATGATGATAATGCATGGAGAATATTGGTAGTAATTGTTTTAAATGGTCTTCGAGAGACGATTCACATTTTTATTCAAAGATGGATCGTCAGACAGATTCCTCTACCTCAACACACAGAAAGGGGAACACGTAAATATTGGAAAATCAATATTTTGGGAAAATATGCTTAAATGTGACAACCATAGTAACTTTGTAACTTTACTTGCGGTTATTATAATTATAATAACAAAGTTATAATTATTTCATCACCCGTTTTGTATATTCCTACAGTTGTTCTGTTGATCGTTAGTTTATTTTTTACGTTTTTATCGTATGTTTATGCTGTAATGGTTTTGCAAGTTCTATTTGAATATAGATTATAAATTGTTAGATTTGTATATTAATCATTCGTAGTGGTGTACATTGAAAAAAATGTATAAGAACATATTAGATTATATAATTTGTAGACTTCGTTACGACAGTTATCTTATGACCGACATATTTTATAAAATGATATTTCATCGGTTTAAACATTTGTTTGTTTAACAAATCCAATTGAATGACAAAAACATTATACATATATTACCTATACATATATTTAATTACTCTGAAGAATATGTAGAGTTTGTTACGACTGTTATATACTTTAACGTATTATTTAAAAAAATTTAAACATTTTAGTTTAATACAAACAATATTTTTCACGATAAAATACATGTTATAATTTGTTTATAGACTATTTCAGGAGTTGTAATAAACTAAACTAGTTTAGTGTTTAAAAACAATTCTAAACGATAGTTTTTTTGCATTTGGGTCATCAAAAAATTATATATTAAAAATCAAAATTAGCTTTTCTCTTTTTTGTTACCAGCATCAGCATTCAAGTTACTAGAAACTACATAAAATCAAAATCTAAATAAAATATTTACCGAACTTTGTCAAATTAATAAAGTAAGCATTCTGAGTACAAATCAAATATATTCATACCATATTTTCCACAGCTATAACATATGATGCAGTCTACATACCTGGTTATATTTACCGATTTGTAGTAGGAAATAAACAGATACATTTTTATTTGTACGAATTTAAGCTTAGTTAACGAATACATAAATACAACAAAACACAATGTATTACCTACTAAACAAATTATGTAATAATCTTGCAGTATATGTATAAAAAGTAATGCATAAAATAAGTATAAATGTAACAAAATCATATGGATAAGGCGGTACATATCCCACGTGTCCATCTCCAAGTCAACAATCAAGATCGACAAAGAATTGTTACTTGCTATGAAAATAGCAGAGGCAAGAATAGAAAGAATGCCCCAAAGAGGTCGCAGACATGTCGTTGTCGATCAAAATGGTCGATATCATTCTACTTATTGCAACAGAAGAAACCTTCATTACTTTGGAGAATATAAACGAGCAACTTCAAAGGATGCTGCCCTAACAAGCCACACGTCCATGTTAGTACTATTGCCAGGTATCTCCAAAATTAATTTCCGTAAAAATCGCTGGTGAGGATGCAGATGTCCCTCGACAACGTAATGTTCCAGTTACTATACTACATAGATTCCAATATATGCCCCATGGTTTACAAACTCTAGAATGAATTCAGGAATAATTTACATTGATGAATGTGGTTATAATGTCTACACAAGAAGAACCCAGGAAAGGGCTCCAGTTGGTGAACGTGTGCGACGACAAGTGGCTGGTGTTAGAGGTCGAAACATCAATCTTATTCTAGAAATCAATACTGATATTGGTTTGATTCACTTTGATCTTCAGCAATAAACACTAACTCACCAAAGATATAAAGCATTTATCGATGAATCATCAACAATGAAGCTGCACCGCGCTTCCCTGACATGGTGCACATTGTGCAAGACCTCATCTTAACACTACAATCCCCCCCTCCCGAACATGCAGATCGGTTCAATGTGCACACCCTACCGCCATATAGTCCATTTTTAAATCCAGTAATGAGACAAATAGTTGCTTTAAAGCAGCTATAAGTAGACAATTGATAACGAGAGCCGTTCAAGGTGAACTTCTTGATCTGAATAACGCAATAATTGCCGAAGGTCTTATACAACAATAATGGCGTTCTAGAATGCTTAATGCGCCTGGGTCGCGAATAAATGAAATTGCCCAACAAAAATACTCCAAATGGTGTCTGCGAGTAAACCACCTTGTTCTTTCCAGTTTGGCACATATCGATTGTTTAACTATTTTTATTTCAATTTTATCTTATACATAATATACTGTAAAATGGATTGTGTTATTTTGTTTCTATAGAATACAAATCTAATTTGTTTTTTATCTTTTTTTTATAATTGAATGGTATGCGATCTAGTATGTTAGACTTTAATGTTCAAAATAATGTTTTTAAGACTACAAATTTTATTCTATTAGATTAGACAACTAAATAATTAATTGTTTCAATTAATAGTTAGCATATACTGTTAAATGGATTATAAATTATGTTATTTTGATTGCAAAAATATTGTCATTTATATGATGAAACTGAAACTTGTTTTCTAAGCATCGTATATTTTAATGCAAAGTTTGTCACCACGAAAGTAAATCTTTGTAACTTAAATGCATTATTTGGTACCCACTTTTCAAAGGTATAGTGTTTGACTTAAAAAACCCCACTTTATATACATATGTTAAATTGAAAAGTTAACATGGTAACTTGATAGTTTATGCCGGTAACAAGAAAGAGAAATGTTATAATATAGAGTATTTTCCAAGTTGTAAGTATAAATTAGAATCTTGATTCGTGTTAAATAATTGTATAATATGATATTTAAAAATCAATATTTGGGTAAAAAAATAAAGCAAAATAATTATGAATATAAAATATTCATAATTAGAATTATTTGAATATTAAAATATTAGAATTACGTTTATCGTTGAAATTTTTATTATACATATATAGAGTAACAAAAATTACCGTATAATACAATTATAAGAAATTTTACCAGGTACAAATAGAAATAATATAAAACGGGAAAATTTAAAATATCTAGTATTTATATAAATGTTTTTTATAGATTAACCTCTAAGTAAAATTATTAATACATTCTATTTAGAACTTACCGAATTTTGACGTGCAGTACAACATTGTTCGACTGTTTCCAAAAATCTCTTTCCAGTGGAACTGATTTCTTGATCTGACAACGTGGAATGCTTAAAATGAAATATAGCTATGAATTATTAGCCACCAGTTTTAATAATATGGCCGTGATAGAATATACGATAGCATTGTTGATCATCAAATGAGCTTCAAGCAAAAATCTAATAAAGTCCTTAGTACATGTTTTCTGAAGAAAGAAATATTTTTAAAATAAATCAACATAATTTCGTTATCTTACAAATAAATCGATTGCCGACTTTGAAAAGGCTATGCTTCCGAATAGAAGTTTAGAAAATAAAAATCTCTTATTTTAATATAGTACTATTATGTTCTCAATGTATTCAACTATAAAAGGAACTATTTTAAACCTTTTATAGGTTTATTTCTAGAAAACATATATTGTCGCTGAAACGTGCAAAAACACAGGAATACAACTATTTATTATAAACCAAACATTTTATTTGATGACATACATTCTCAATACGCCTAATATTTGGCGTACATTGAGATGTAATATATTTGTAAATATATATTTATAAATGGTTGTAAAATAGGTCTAACAATTAGAATTATCATTACATAGTACGCAAAGTTTTATAAAGTACGGGCACAAAAATTCCAAAAATAATCATTTGTTCTGGATAATAAAATATTAGACTTTTATAATGTCTACCTTAAATGGTTAGTCTACACATTAACAGATAATATTGTTTATTTGATAGAAAACAAGCGCATTTGAATTTAGTGGCCAGCAGGATTTTACAATCACAGATAAATTGGTTCTCTGACTTGTAACGCATTCAAGGTAAGGCAACATAGATGAAACAGACATCTATAATATTATAACAATAAAAAATGTGTAGCAAATCTCTAATAACTAAATAAGAAATTAAATAATTAGTTGCCTAAATATATTTCTTTACTCACTGATCTTTTGACAATCTTAGGAACAACCCGGCCACGTATCTTCATTTTCGGTGGTTCAGGAGATGTTGATGATGGGGATATATTGGCGAAATATAGATCGTCATACTCTTGATCACTGTCAAAATCCCCATCCTTGACGCCAGTAGTTGAAGTTGGTTTAAGTGGTGATTTCTCATGTTTAGTGTGAACTGTGGCGTCAAGGTTGAACTTGTTTGTCACGCCTCTACCTTTGTCAACTACTGTTTCACTATGCTGACGTCCTACTAAGTTATCTTTGCTTTCACTATTGTCTAAAACAGTAAACAAAATCGTGTAATTTAAATCAATTGTACCTACAACTCATTCTTACAACAAAATAAGTTACTACAATTAATGCTCCATATGTTTACTACTTGCACTCTCTAAATAGAATAAATGATAGATTCGTTGTTTTGCATGTGTTCTACAAATACTTAGTATAACAAAATATATCTAATTATATATTATACACACAATATATATATATTATCCTCTGTGACTTAATTCTAATGTGATTCTAATACATATTTTAATGACGGAAGATTAATCCTAAAAATAAATAATAGTGTGTAAATATGTATTTGCACTATCTAGTAGCTATTTAAACTAAAATCATAATGTACATAATGTATTACATAAAATATAATTATCTAAAAAATATAAAGGAATAGTTGATGATAACAGTAGCATTGATAGTGAAGTAATAATCAAGTATAAAAACAATTTTATAAAAACAATACTCAATTATTTGTGTTAAGCTTGTACCATGATTGTTAGTAATAAAATGTTCCAAACACAATACAAACCGATTAGCCCATGATCTCCAGACGAAAATACAGCCATGGCCTCAACATTGAGTGCACAGACACCTCGCATTAGCGCCTTTTTCATAGATTCCTCCACCTGAGTCTGAACTGCTCGGCACTGCTCCGCATCTCTTCGAGCAAGTTCTAGTTCTACTGACATCTGAGCAGTAAGAGAAATAAGATTCATGCCAATCAGTAGTATGGCATTAGTTATCACAAAATTTAAATTGATTTTATACCACGTAGAACGAATATTATAGATGTATTGTAATGGTATCAATAATACTTGAATGAAAGTAAAAATTAATTAATGACAAATTATAGCCCATAATTTACGTACGTTAATTAAACATTATTTTAAACATCAAATGCATCATACTATTATTATTTAGTGCTAGTAGCATAATTTGTAAGATTATATTTTACTATTTTTTAAGATGAAACTAAACTTGTGAAAAATAGGATACAGTAAATGTATTACATTAAATGTAGGTAGACATTGCAAACAGAATTTTATCATAATGTTTATCATCATCATTTATTTTATTGTCAAAAATTTGAGGCAGACTGTTCAGAGAAAATATAACTATATAATCCCAACTAGTAACATTTTCTACATGAACATAAATCTACAGAAGTAACAGCTATCATAAATTATATAATAATAATAATAATAATAATAATAACAAAACAACAATTATATTATTATTTAATTACATTATTAATATACACTATTATTTAATGCAAGAATACAAAGTATGTATATAAAACATTGATTAAATTTGAAGAACAGTAAATTCCCTTAAGAGTTAGAGAGTAGACATGTTAGCTATCATAAATATAGGTAATGTAATTAAAAAGTGATACACTATGCGATACATATTATGCATATATACCAAAATATATAAAGGGAACAGTCATATTAAATATATAATAAGTTTGATAGTTTGCAATAGGAAATAATAAATATATGATTAAATATCATGTAAAAGTTTCAAAATGCTTCGATATAATTAGCTAAGTAATGAATAATAATAAGTTCAGAATTATAAACATTACAATGTGTTATTGTGTCAAATAATAGGTTCAATAATGGTTAATATGTATAACTACATTTGCATGTACAATTCAGTTACGATGTATTAGTATAAATATTGTTAATCAAAATGAATGTGCATTTGTAAATACTCAGCAATGCTGTAACAAGTAAAATGTAAGTCTCATGTGCTGTAAAAAACACAATAGGCGTGTTATTAAAAAAGATGTAATGTTTAAGACATTTACGTACGTAGTTAATGCATAAGTAAATATACATTTCTTCATTCGAAAAATGCATCTCTAATAATATTTTATATAAAATATTTATTTATATTTACTGAAGTGTCGATTACAATCAGAATAAAAATATGACTAATCAACAATAATAATTAAAATATATATAAATACTGAAATATATTTATAATCAGAAGAAATAATACGAAGTGCTAATTTAAAAATTGTATATTTTGTTACTCGGGTAATAGAGGTAATAACATTATGCAACGCCTGCAAAACAAACATACACGTAAACACTAAAAAATGTATCCGCGAAAATAGGAAAAAAGAAACAAATCGCTAATTATAGGTTGTAGTACTATTACCGAATGGGTCATGTTAATTCTTACTTTTGAAATGAGGAATAATTACTAGAATATATATATATAAATTGTAACGTTTGTAATCTTAAATTTTGAAAGTCAATAACCATTTGACATATTTCAAATTCAAAATAGTTTGATTTTAATAGTCAACTGCAGAAAGCTTCTATTGTAAACATTTATTAAAATATGTTGTTTATAATTGTTGTACTTTGCAACCAAGAATCTGAATTTAAATTATTGAGTTTATTTAAAATTGAATTGACTGTAGATAAGATTGGCTCTAAACAGGGACCACTGAAGCATGACTACAGTAAATTAGTTAAAAGCTTACACGTTAAATACTAGAGTAGTAAAATAAAATGTTGATTCACATTTTAAAAATCACAAATCTAAAATGCATGTACTCTAGTGAAAACATCTCCGGTCCCACTAACCACACTCAATTCGTCAAGTCTTCCAATGAGTTTGAGCAAGCACACTACCTACGCTCAAAAGAAACACATAATATACCTCCTCACATCGTGTAAACGAAGTTCATACTCGCCAACGACTGAGCAAACCATTCCCTTCGTTTCTGAAACACAACGCCGCTCAATTCGAGTCTTCCATGATCCACCGACCGCATTCATCCAGCCCGTGAGAGCATTTCGCTCAATACGACTCTGGTAGAACTTATTCGCCACGTTGTTGAAAATTTTCTGTAATTAATAAATAGTATCAGTGTTGATTATTGTTGATAAACACAAAATTCCAGATGAAATAAAAAATGCAAACGGAACAATTTAAAAAATTCTACTAAAAACAGAAATCACAAAATAATGCAAAGTAAATGCAGCTTTTTCACTTTGAATATTTTAAATAGTACGAAAATATTGATATTTAATCATTACGTATCCATCAATTAAGTTAATTTTAAAACTACACACAGTGTGGTCATTCTCCCTGACCAAAAAATTGCCTGACTTTTCCCTAACTTAAAAAAATCATTACAATGATATCAAATAAAAAACAATTTTTTTATACGGCCCCTTATAGCTGTACTGATCCACCCACTTTATTAAAAAACAAACCGAACAATTTACAAACAATACCAACTAATTAACAATGTACAGCAATAAAAGTCTTGTTTTCTGTTTTCAATAAGAGTTAATAGGAAAATACAATAAGGTGAACAATCTGTAAAACACCATCAGAAAATCGTTAGAAACAATACCAACTAATTAACAATGTACAGCAATAAAAGTCATGTTTTCGATAAGAGTTAATAGGAACATACAATAAAGTGAACAATCACTTTTAGACAAAAGTACAATTTGTTTATTAATACGATATTGTTCGATTGCGGCTTCATCCATTTTCCTCTTCTTCTCTTTTCGCAATAACTCGATTGTGTAACACAGATAAATGTAATGATCTATGTCATTTTATTATTTAATAATCCTTTAATGATTACGATAGTATAGCCAATAAGTAAAGCATTAAATATGAGCAACCAAAGATTATACAATTGTTTAATATGTACATATTATTTCATAACCAGAGTTGATATTAAAAACAAAGTGCATTATGTGATAGATTAAAGGGTTATAATGAAAAATTTATAATAATTAAATATATGACGAATTGTCTTATAACACAAAAACTCGTACAAAACAATTTTTCATTTAAATACAAATAAATAATTGTTATATGATAAACACGACATTTGTCATGCCCCTGTAACACCAAAAACATCAATTCTGTGTTGTTCTATGTGGTTGTTGATATTTTTGTATGATTGTTGCAATGTTTTATGTTATACATATTATTATAAATTAGTTTTATTTAAAAGCATCAAGTTTCCCTATTTTGTTTCCAACAATTAATTTATAATTCTCATCTTAATGCGTCCACACTATACGATATTAGTTGTACAACTTTTTCATACAATTATTGTAGAAAATATAGGAAATTGTAGGAAATTAGTTTACGCAACTATTGCGTCCACACTATACGATTATATATAAAATATATTGTACGCGCGATTTTTGGTATTCTTTCTTTTTATGCAATCTTATTAAGAACAATTACCTTTTCGTATACATAATGTTCTAGTATTTTATTAAAAAAATTGCATGATAGTTGCATGATTGTTGCTTCTCAACAAATATAATTTGAATATTCAACATTTTATCAATGCTTGCATCGATTTTGATCTTGACAAATACCATCATGCCAGTATTCAGAAGCTGGATTTGTCTCATTCTTTACCTAGTTACAATATCTGTCCTACTATTACACC
>JAYRBW010064508.1:0-29306 GCA_036023295.1 Invenusta paracnida
TAATGAAGCTAAATAAAATTTTAAAATTAATGCTACGAGATTAAGCATATTTTTTTACATATATTTAGTTATCTACATTTTTTGTAGTCATTAAAATCGATTGAGTTGCACCTCTATCTAACTATATACTCTAGGCATTTAACATTATTCAAATGTATACATACATACATAGTTTATGTATATATAACTAAGGTCGCTACCCAACAGCTATGACCACATGATTCAGAAATTAGCAACAGAGTATGCCATTCCTATACTACATACTTTGTACGAAACGTATAATGGCAAAGATAATATATCAGTTAATCACAAATATGATAGAATTACTGCCTACATTTGAATGATGAATGTTACACTTGGTTGCGTCTATGATTCTCATATAATTTAAATTTAAAATGTTAAATCTGAAATAATATCGCGCAATGCTATCATAATTGAAATAAGAATGTTACATTTTAATGAAATAAATGTAGCCTGATTACTGTGCGTTCATGCTCCAATAATCCAATGTTCGAAATCACTTTAATATTACATTGTAAAATTATGTTTATTTGTGCACATACTTAGATATTTTGTTAATCAGACAAATTCGTTACTTCCACATTTTCCATTCACTACAAATGTAATAAGGATGTAATAATTTCCATGTAAATTTAAAATACAGAGAAACGATTTATATTGTTATAAATTATTATGAGTAGGCTATCTCGCAGTAATTAATTTAAGCTTTACCATAAACAATTACGAGCTAATAATTAACACACATAACCGTAAACTTTTAATTAATTATCCTAATAGAATGATCTAAAAGTTAACAAAATTAATATACTAATAAATATGTCATGTCATACTTGGTGCACATTTCCCATCAATTATAGTAAAATAGTCTGGGCATATACATGTTCCATTGGCACACTGGAAATATCCAATACAACGTGGCTCACACGCTAAAATATAAAAAAGAATTTATAAAAGTATTCTCAACATTACTTACTGTTTATATTTGCTCTGTTATTTAATTATGTATTAAGTACAATTGAGTAGAAATAATTGATAATATGATCCATATATAATGTATAATAATTGACAAGGGGGCGTCAATATTGTCGCGAAAAAATGACACACATATTTGTCTGAATCCATTAAGATAACGATAGGTACTTATTTATATAAACAACAATAACCTTTAATATATATATACGAAAATCGTTATGTTATAATTAAATTGAACGATTAATATATTTGAAGTCAGAAAATAATATGATATAGTTCATTAAGCATCTGCTGGTAATTTAATATTATACATTGGTAAAATACTTTTAGAAGTGATTACAGTGTTGTACACTTTATAAAAAAAACACTTTTACATTCACTGGTGTATAATGGTGTATAATCATAACTGTTTAATTCAAAATTCAAATAGAAAATATTGCAGTTTAAAAAAAAATTTGCAATTTTGGAACCTTTTGTAATTAGTTAAAGAAACTTTCGTAAATAATTGAGGTCTTGAACATACATATACATTTATGTACTTTTATACTTACATATACATTTTACATTTCAACAAAATAACGTTACATATGTATATACTTGTGTAATATTATTAAAGAAATATGTCATTTAATCTCACCAATTGTGCAGTCAAAATAAATATCAAACTCGAGTGGTAGATCGCATTCACATGTTCCATTATAACAAACAGCTGGTGGATGGCATTTACCTTTACATTCTAAAAATGTTCACAATTAAAAACAATAAATAGGTGATGTTAATAAACTTTGTGATAATAGTCAATAAAACAATAAAGTTTTAATTCTTTCAAATTATTTATAATAAAGAAATATATATTATACTCTGTTTTAACTAATAAAAACAAATCATTTAAAATGGACTATTAGAAAAATTAAATATACAAATGAGTTTCTCGTATATCGACATTTGAATATTAATTTTATAATAACAATTTTTCAAAAACTTTACATAATTGAAATTATCTACTTTCGAATAATATTTAATACTACACAATTTAAGTAAATATTGTGTGATGTATGTATGTATTAAAAAAAAAGCAAGTTTTATTTTTTAGACATACCAATTTGTCAGCGAAAATAGAATATAATTTAGTATTTTTATTCTAAAATGCTAAATGCTAAAGGAACAATGAATATTACAATTCTACAAAAAGGATTAGAAATATATGTAAAATATTAGTTTCAGGAAAATAAATTTAAGCCAAAATTGGTATAGGCGAAATTTTGTCATATTGACCAACTATACCGTTGATAAATGTGCACTTACTTCCAATACAGTTTCCGTTAACAATATTATGCGGTTGTCTGCAAATACAAGTTCCATTTTTACAGCTCAGTGGCCAACTGCATATTGGATCACATTCTGAAATAAAACTCTTAAACATAGAAAGGTGTTGATAATATATTTAAAAGATAAAACCCAACAGAACGACTATTATTAAAGAAGGTTTGGTAGGTATGTTGGTATGTTGCATGCAATAAAATATATATATATGTATTAATTAAAAAGTTAATATTAAAAAAAACATTGTTTCTTTATTATCTACTATTAAAATAAGGTAGATATATACTTCTATTTTAGTTAAAATAATTAAAATATAACAACTTGTGTAAAAATCTCCTTTTATTTATATATGTATGTTTAAAATATACTAGAGTTCTGTTAATTCTTTCAGGTTACTTCTCCAGATACACACTTTTTCCGCAGTAGTTTGACTCATCCAACACAAAAGGCAGCAAACAGTGACACTTTTCATTACGACATTTCGTTGGCCATCGGCAAGCTGGTTTACACTCTGAAAACGTCAACAGAAATTCAAAATATATTGAACTATTCATAGAAAACAGTATTTACAATACTTAACCATAACTATTTAACATGTATAAAAATGTAAAAAGTGAATGTATATTCTCAGAATAAATACCAAACAATTAAGTTTGTGTGCATATGATTTTTTGAATGATGATTAGTTTTCTGTTTTTAGCATCTTTAAAACATTGTAGCAGTACAACAAATACAAATATAATTAATTAACTTTCAATCAAGCACGACTCACTTTTGACACACAAACCCCTATCGTCTTCAAAATAAGGATCCAGACAAGCGCAGAATCCACTTCGACACTTCCTGGAGGGATCACATGGAGGATTGCAACCACCTAGATTAATAGAAATTATATGGTCTTATTTGTAAGATACGAGTGTAAGCTTAAAATGCTTAAAATGGTAGATACACAATGATTTCTCAAACTTACTTTCCACACAATCTCCAGAACAGTTTTTAACGAAAGGAAATTCGCAAACGCATTTTCCGTTTTGACACTTGTTAGGGTGTTCACACGGAGGATAGCATTCATCTGCAAATTTTTAGCAGAATTTATAACATATCAAAAAAAAGTATACTTAGACAAAGAAAAAATGTTTTGAACAAAGCTAAAAATTCAGTTTTGAAATTACAAGAACATTTTGATAATATATTTTCACTGAAGGATTTTTTGATAAGAATCAAATAATTTAATTATTGTAAATACGAATGATTGAACCGTTATTAATTTTTTAATTTTGTTGTTTTTATTGTACATGCAAAAGGCAATATTATTCTAATTTTATTTCTAATTTCGATTGAATAGTACAGTTTTATTATAATGCAATATAAAAGGTAGTAACTGTAGTTAGCGTCTACTCATATGAACAAGGTCTCTTCAATGCCACACTGAAACACTTGTCTTTGATTTGTGGAATTGAGTAAACAAATATCTATTTTGATTAAACAATATCATGTACTAATTATCGTTTATATTTAGATTTTAAGTTCAAGACTGTACACAAACTTTTAACTAAAAATTCATGAACTAAAGAACCAAAGAACGACAAAAAATAAATGAGTCAGTTTCTTTTGATTTGTGGCAGCAATCTGCATATATATGTAGATAATATATCGAATATTTAAAACTAAATCCCTTAAAATGTAGCTTTAATATCAACACTTACGTTTTACACATGTTGAGTTATTATCATTACTTTTGTTTCCAATGCATTGACATATATTATCAATTAAATTATGCGGCTCATTGCAATGACATTTTCCTAATTGGCATGTCCACGGCTTTTCACATTGCGGCGTACAATTTTCTGAAATATACATAAATACATAAAATGTATTTCTTCAAGTAGTAAGGGTAGGGTCTAAAAGGCAGTCACTTCCGCATTTTCTGTGATTTTTAAATTAACAAATGAAGCTTAATTTTTTTTAAATGATAAAAATGCATATTTTAACCTATTATCATTTATTTTCAATGCAATATTATATTAAAATTTATTTTGTTAAATTACATTAAAAGTTTCCAAACTATATTATATTAGAACGTTAATTTTTTAAATTGTTAATAATAATATTTTTTATAAAAAAAAACGTTTTGGGAGGAACTTATGAGCCCCCCTCCCTGGGATATGGTTGCGCAAAAACACTAGTATGATTAAGGTTAAATGGCTGATAAAAATACTTATAAAGAATAGTTCAAATAATTAGAATTTCTTTAAAAACTATAAACAGTATATATATAAAAAATGAATTGTACCATTTGGTAAGCAGCCAAATGTATCATGAGAATAATAATTGTCTGGACAGTCGCATACTACTCCATCGCCCTCGTATGGTTCAATACATTTGCACTTTTTGTTGATACATTTCGCATTTTTATGACACGTTGCGTTACATACTGCAATGGAAAATTAAGTAAACATTAATTATGATTCAAGTTTAATAATATATATACCTACAAATATATTATACTGGCCCGTTAAGCTTGCATTAAAATACTTTTAATATTTTAAAATAGTGAAAAAAGACGAAATAATTAAAATTTTAAAACAACAAAGCAAATTACCATTTGTTAAAATATTGTGTTTACTATGTTTAAACAATGATAATATCATAAAAATTCTTACTGATTGGTCAAACAAAAATTAAGTATGACTATTATATTATTTTAATTAATTTGCAGAAATGTGAATATACATAATTAATAATAACGTTTGCTTTACAGATAGGATATTCATGATAACAATTTATGATAGAAAGTTGTTAGAATATAAAAAAAATGAAACACACTAAGCGACATCATATAGTATAGAGTAAACTAAAGTAAAACTTACAAGGCACGCAAGTTCCATTTTCGTCAGGAAAATAATCATTGATGCACAGGCAAGATTCTTGGCATTTAGTGTAGGGCTTTTCACAAACACATCCATCCTTGTAGCATTTCCATGGAAACTGACATGAAGGCGTACAGTTTTCTAAGTAAAATTTACATTGCGTGCTATTTACCAAATTATAATGTCAAATACATAACAAGGAAGTTATATATTATACTGTACGTTATACTTGAACCAACATGATATAAATGAAAAATATACTTTAGTGATAGACCAATTTGATAGGCATATAGTTTCTTTATAAGTTAAACGAGCCCTTTATTTTAATGATTAGAGCAATTATAAGTGTACACTTTTAAGATATATAAAGATATTTTGTATACTTGGATATTATAGCATTTATGATATCTGCTAGAAGGAAATGCTATATACATATATACAAAGCTATAAGTGGGAGATTATTTAAAAGTATGCTATTCGTAGTCAATTATAATTGCACGTAGGAGATATATTAGGTAAATACGGAAATAAAAAATTATACGCCTAAAAAAAAAAAATAGAAGTGATTTATGTAAAGAAATTAAATTATTTTATAAAACAAGAGCAGTGTATAAATTGTAGAATAACGTTTGATTAACGATAGTATTTCTAATAAATCATTTCGTTAACTCATTAATAGTAAAAAGTAAATAATTAAATAACACATTCAACTGCTATTTTGGTAGTAATTTAATACTAAGCTATATGAGGATTAAATACTTCGCCAAAGTAATATAATATACAAACTTCATATATATGTACATATATGTATATACAGAAATAACCCTCATAAAACACCTATTAACATCAATTTTAAATCTTAATCGTAAAATGTTATGATACTTTTTAATTTAATGTATACAAAACAAATGTGCAATTACCTTTTTTGATGCAACCATATCCAGGATGAATAAAATGGTTTTCAGGACAATGACAATGGGACCCATTTCCAACGTAGTTATTATGACATTGACATGTGTCATTGATACAAAGAGCTTTCTTATGACATACTGACTTACAAAATGTATCTAAAAATGTAAATAAATTCTTATTTGAATATGCCCTTTATCCTTTATTACAATAAGTAACATATGCTGATATTTAACATGCCGAATCAATACATATGTGTCACCTTTTTAAAAAGAATATAAGTGTCAACTATTACAAAGAATAGTCTATTTCTTTAAATAATTTAACACATATAAAACTATTGTTTGCTAGGAGTATATTGTAAAATTTGTGCTTGATGCATTCACATCCGCAATAGGGAATATTTTAATGTAATTGCACAATTCTTTCAAATTAGAATAATTTATAATTCGTAACTATATAGTAGTATTATAAATATACAATATATATATATTTAATAATTATGATGAAAAAATATCTATCTTTTAAATCTATGTACATAGTATATAAATATTCTATTTATCACCAGGAAAGCAATTTGCGATTTTTCTTAGCACATAAATTATTGGTGAATAAAAGAATACACATAACATAACTTGGTCTTATTCTTTACAACCGCAGAATTTAATAAATGAATATTAGTAATTATACGAGTATATTATTAAAGCTATTGAGTGCAATTACTAAAATTATAAAGGTAGAGTACTATAATACATGTCTACTAAGTTGCACAGCATAATCATTGTCCCATATAATAAATATACTAGATAAACCCGGCACATTTCATGTATAGAGCGTTTTGCGTCACATTTCCTTTTTTCTTTTAAGTATCGTTATAAATCAGTGGATTATAATCTTCGGATCGTATTGTGAATTCAATCGATCGGGGCTTTTTCTGTGATACTAAAGATTCAAGAGCCTTGGAACAATATTCCATTTTTAATTTGAAACTAGAAGGAAATTGAAAATTCTAATAGCGTCATAACATGTCCCCGGGAGTAAAAATGGTTAAATACCAAATTCAATGCAAAAGAAAACTTCTAAAGTTCCCCAACATTTCTGACAACAACGCTCAAGTGCTCATTGCTCTAATTATGATATATTTCCTATGAAACGCGCGCGTACAATTTCCATTTATGTAATATTCTATAAATATATTATGCATAACAACTACAATTTAACTATTTACAACATAAACAATGATGATATGGTGTAATGAGTATAATATATATAATATATATAATACTACCATTTCTTATGCAACCGTGTTTAGAGTGAAGTATTCCATTAAATTGTCCATCACAGCTACACTCGCTTATATTATTTACAGTGTAGTCAATCGGACAAACACAAACTTTATTCCAGCATTCGGAATCTGAGAAACAGCCAGATCTACAACCTGAAACAGACAATAAAGTAATGTATAATTTCTAGATTATTTCTATAATCAAACAGTAGGTACATAGAAATAATGTAATAAGTTATAATGCATTTTAAATAAATCATTTGAGCTATTTTAATTTAAAATCGTTGCGTTTTTATGAGTAAAATTGGGAATCAAATTATGTGAATACAATATAATACCACTCATAATAATAGAATATAGGTGCATTACAAATTATAGAGCATATTATAATCTTATATAAATTCAAGTTTAAATTATTTAATTGTATAGCTTGATTTATAATTTAGTAACCCATTTTATGCACTTTGTCATAAAATTTCATGTTTACGAGGTACTTTAAATAAAAATGTTGTTGAGTAATGCAGAACTTAAACTTACTGGTCAAGGACTCATTTTGTGGTATGTCTGGCCATAGCGTGTTATTGGTTGGAGTATCATTGCAAACTGAAGGATACCACACTTTTCTTCCACTTAATTCGATGCAATAAGCTACCGTGTCAGGGCAGTTCATTTGACATTCGCTATCATTTGTGCAATACATTGAACAGTTATATTCGATATAGTCACATTGTCGGCAAGCTGAAAAGGTGCATAACTTGAATCATACATATAAGTAAGTGGTTGAAGTTGTTCAAATAGTTAATTATTTCGACATTTCTTATACAATATTGTACATAATTTGTGTATCTACATACATGTATATACGTATATTTCATCGGTTGTAATAGTTATTTATTTAACTATAAAAAGTCTCGCAAATTTAAATAAATAACATTTGTCTAGAACGGTGCTTCTCTTGCTATGAACAAATCTTCGAATAATATACTCTCCACAAAAAAAATATACCACTTAATTTCAGAAATTTCAAAAAAGCTGAATTTGCGAATGGTCTGCATAATATGTATTTTTTAATTCCCTAAATACGGGTGTCACCAATACTGTGACGCTAGATAGTCTGCTCTGTATGTATAGTCGGTCGTCACAACAGTTGTGACGCTAGTTCTCTAGTTAAGATATGCTACTGTCCAATAGGTAATCATGCAGGAGATGTACAGGAGTACAGGAGATACACCCGGCCGGCAAAGCAAGCATATTAACACAATCCCGTCTAATGATAGGGGTGTTTTTAATTGAATACCACTAATTGAGCAACCTCCAGTCTACGTTGTATGGCCAACTCTAATTTGTCCAATTGAGTCAGTAAAATGTAAGAACTGAAGTAAATAGAAAAATAAATTATGGAATTGAGGTTATAAGCGATTCTAAGGCCTAAAAACGTTGATTACTTAATCTTCTTCTGAACATTTTTGTTGTGCGAGAGTTCGGCCTGGTTTTGATGAGCGGCCAGATGAGCGGCCAGGTTTCTGTGGTCCTCCAGGGATTGCTCTCCCCATCTGGATGTCGATGATTTGGATGCTCATGATTTTTGCCGTCTTTTTGTATCTAACAATTTATTACAATGGATAGTTAACTGTACGAATGAATACGGAGGGCTATAGACACCAGTCAATATGTTCGTTCCGTAGCTTTGAGGAAAGCTACATCAAAGATGTGCTGGGTTTGGCCCAAGTCGTCCCTGTGCATGGTCAGCCGCATCATCATGCTCCTCTGCACGCCGCACAAGCCATTTTCTCACAGAAAGAAACCAGAGGCCATGCAGGCGATGCATGCGCTGTTTTGTTTGGAATAAAACAGTGCAAATAACGCTCAATATTTGCACCCAAAGTCCTGGCGACCCTGGGTTATGTGTTGGCCAATGTTGAGCCGAGCACCATCAGAAAACAATTAATATATCAAAAAAATATATAATATAAAAGTATATTTTTGTTTGATTTTCTTTAACAGCAGCCTGAAAATATAGATTCTATAAATTAAATCTTGACAACTGTGGTTAACAATTTTATTTAAAAATGTATATGGAGATAATAGGTACTTTGATTTATTGCGTGATTGATTTGTAGCTTATTTATATCGATCGAACTTCAGTAAATTAACGTTTAAAACCCTTCTACTTTCTAGTTGTAAATTGTAAGGTACGACGTTTTTCGAGGAAACTGATGATAAGATTTATAATCGAGCATGGAATTAAGTATCAACTTTATAAACTTCTACTCTGAACTCTTTCTCATATCAAATATGTATTAATTAATATGCATACTTAAAATACCATTGAAATACTTACATGATGGATCCAAAATTGAACACGAAATGAATACTGCAAAACATTAAAATAATTATATCAGAATTGTATTTTGATAATTTTGTTTATAAATGCATATTTATATACTACAATTTAATACATTTACAAATAAATAAATTTACTCAGGTATTCCAAAAAATTAATTACAACATAAATGAAACACATTTTAGATATTCATATTATTTCGCTTTTCTAATTAATAATTTGTTAATGTGCCAAAAGACTTCGATATATTCATCAGCAAAGAATTGTGTTTTTTCATTAGAATTTAGAATCTGCTGCTACACAGTAAGAAAACTTAATTAATTATAATTATAATTATCATTTTACATATATATATTGATTGCGATCGTTGAAACTACAAATGAGATCATTAGAGTAATAACATTATGATTACTATTATTACTCTGTGAATGAGACAATGTAATGGTATACTCAATATATTTAGTATCAGCTCTCGTGTCCACTTTAGCAAGTTGGTAGTGCGATTTAAGCGCGACTAGCTCTCACTGAAAACGATGTGTTTTAAATGTATTTACAATGCATGTTGTTATTATTTTGGATCTTCAAGTGTACTATTTAAGATTAACTACCCTTTTGTGTTTCAGAAGATGCAGAAAATATTCCAATATGTATTAATAAAAAAATGTGGGTTGCTTGATAACTTTTCAAAATGTACATATCAAGTTGATATATAGATATGTATATAAATATAATAAATGATTAAAAGAAATATATTTGATATATTGTAGTATGTCATAAAATTAACACGTTGAGCTTTGAAGAGTTAAATGAGTGCATTACAATGTTTTTATGACAGTTGCTATATAAAAAAAATAGTTTAATTTTATAAAATTAATAAAGTAATTGTAAAACATATGATATGTTACATATTTTTATTATCAGAAATTTATTTAATACATATAAACGGGTGGATATACATTTTCTCTGACAATATACTTTATGCATATATTTCATTTACAATTGTAATGTTTGACAATATCTCCTTTTGTATGAATTTTAAACATAATAGCCGGCGTATTATTAAAGTGTATTCCGATTTGTTATATTTATAAACAATTTAATATTAACTATTAAAAAGAAATTACTATGATTGATAATGTGATTATAAGGGCAATGTTAGTTGGCTAATAGTGAGACTATGCTTTCATAATTATAAGACGATTAACTATCAATAGAAAATAAATGTAATTATATAGACAATAAAAACTTACTTGGCATGAGTAAAGCAAATACAATCCAAATGTCCATCGTATAATATTATTCCTATCACCTAATTTTTAAGGCGTGCGTCCTCTTCTTAAGATATTAGATCTTTTGATGTCATTGTGCTTCTATCTAATCAATATAAATATAACATACTATTTTTCTGTATTATTGAAACTGGGATGGTATTATGAACAATCAATATTCAGTCGTTTTCTAAGATTAAACGAGGAGGTAGCGATGAAGAACAAGAGCGTCAGCGATGTAGATTAAGATATGCAATAACCGGCTCTTTATAGTTCATAGCTTAGTCTATATTAAGCTTTTATTGTACAATATAATTAATTGTATAATATAATATATTACTGTCTGTCCAATAAGTCTGGGTTTAAATTGTATATAAACACACCTACATACATATAACTCAGTATTATAGACGTACTGGAGTTTTCAGTTTCTAGCGAAACCGCAAAAACAATGCCGAGTGTCAAGAAATCAAAGATACTAAAGAATGACAAGATGCGTCACTGAACATTGTGCACAATCCTCGCCACCCCCCCCCCCCTCCTCCGGAATTTTACTACATTTTACATACTGTACACCTATGCGGCGGTCACGTGACCTTGTTAAAAAATACCTTTTATATAAAAAAATCTTTCAATTTTTAAAATTGACGATTTTTCATTATTTTCTTGAATACTTTTTAAAAATAAATCATTGTTTAGATGACATAACTTTGTAATATGTATATTATTTGTGATATATTGACTTTTTCAAGACTAAATTGAAATATTTTACAAAATGTAAGTATACAATATTTTCAAATTTGTATAGTTAATGATTAATTTGCAGTTTTAAAGTTAGAATCTTATATTTTAAAATTATTCTAAATGGTTTCATATACTAATTACTGATATATGTACATACTGAATATATTTATATAGTCTTTTTAAATAAAATAAAATTGTAAACAATGTAATGCATACTAATACTTTAATTATCAATTAATACGGCAACTGTGTCTTTAGATTTACTTACATTGATATAATTTAATTAAATGTCATGTTTTCACTTAATTAATACTTCACACCCTATTCATAATTTTTGAGGTACTTTTATCCACGAAAAATCTCATGAACAATGAAGTAAAATCTTTAAAAATACGTTAACGATTCAGTTACTTGCACGAATAATATTAACTTTCTTCGTTTATGAAATGTATTTCTAGAATCATTTACAATTTTTAGTTTTCATCAATTTACTTTACAATATATATTTCGTTTTGATGCTTCACTTTAAATTAAAGAGCGACAAAAAATCGTTCGTTCCAAAAGTTCAATATTCCTGACAAAAAGAGCGATTTTTAAGATTCCACTTTGGAAAAACGCTCTTTTGCAGCTAAACAAATATAAAAGAGATCATTTAAAACTAAATTAATTTTTGTTATCTGCCCGAAATAAGTTCCATATTAATTATCAAGATATTGAAATACGTTGTTTGTTTCGTTAATTCATTCACGAAAAAGAATAATGCATTTAGTCAAAACGATATATTTCTAAAGACATCATTACGCTTATTTATGAATTCCTTGAAAGAGTTTATTATTATACAGTAATTTGAAATACGTTATTTTGACTGAATCTAACATTTATAAGTTTTGAAATGCGTTGTTTTGGAATTTTATTTTCTTATATAAATTCATTCAGATTTAAAATTTGAAAATATAACAGTTCGTGTGTTATATATTCATTTTATTTATATAGAAGGCAAAACAAAGTATTTCGAAATAGGTCGTTTTTTGCGTTTTTATATAGTTATATATGTTTTGGTTGAATAATACAGTCAAGATATTAATACTTTTCTGTAATAGCAACAAGAAAATGTTTTCCCAAAAAATACATAATACTGTCTTTACTGATTATAATACACATAGACTAATAATTAATTCATACTTCATATATAGAATTAATCGAATTAATAAATCTGCCTTACTCTCTATGATAATACATAAAGTAAATCTAATTAATAAACGACCGTGTCGCAAACATGGAAGCCAAGAAACGAGCTCCTCAAAAAGAAAAAAATGTATATGATGTATATGATGTGGTACAGCCATTAAATAAATTAATACTAAGACGACGCCAAGATGTACTAAACAAAATGTTTAAATTATAATGATGATACATAGTACAGCCATCGAAGAAATTGATATAAACATGGCGCCAAGATGTAATTGTTAAAATATTTTCTGTTTAAAATGCATAAATGTATAGATCAATTTGGAACATAGGTATACTTCTAAACTGTAAAATTCACAAAAATATGACATCAACATTTTGAAAATATAGTGGCAATGGTATAAATTATAGGCCGAAAAAAAACTGTTGTTTGTAACTAAACGTATTACATTTTTTATCGTAACAAGTATTAAATAAAATATAAACTTTATAACAAGTAAAAATAAGTTCTGAATCTGCAGTTATAAATAGCAGCCACCATTTTCTACTACATTTTCCATGTGTTCCATCATCTCGTTGAGTGTTCTGCACATGCGATTCTGCGTAAAATGTGGTAAATGCTACGACAAGATAATGCGGCTCATGTGGCTCAAGCAATACTTCAACATTTTGAAGAAGAAAACACCCGCTTGCTTCGCCAACCACCTTATTCGCTTGACCTGAATCTATGTGAGTGACAGGTTTATATGTTTGCGATTGGAAGCACTCCGTGTTGATTTTGAATCACCTGATGATATAGCAGAATTCCAGGATGAACATTTATCACATTTTATTGTATAATTATGTATTATGTAATATTAATCGCATAAGCAGAACACTCAACGAGATGATGAAACACATGGAAAATGTAGTAGAAAATGGTGACTGCTATTTATAACTGATTCAGAACTTATTTTTTATAAACAAAGTTTATATTTTATTTAGTACTTATTCTGATAAAAAATGTTATACGTTTAGTTACAAAAAACTGCTTCTTTTCGATGTGACCTATATATATTATTTTACTACGTATAAAAACTGATTTACTTTTTTAAAACAACCACTTTTGCATTCATGTGGATTTCATTGCTTTTGTAAAAATGTTCCTTTGTCAATAATTTTTTATAATTTTTTATAATTTTTGTTATCATATTTTTATAAATTTTACAGTTTAGACGTATACCTATGTTTCATATTGATCTATACATCAATAATATTGTAACAATTATATATTGGCGTCCTTATTTATATTAATTTCTTTAATGGCTGTACTATATGTCATCAATATCATTTACATATTTTTCTTTTATGGAGTTCGTTTCTTGGCTTTCATTTTTGCGACGCAGTCGTTTTGTTTAGACATATATTGTGCGACTGTCAATTAATCAATTTTACTTATTTATTAATTATTTCCATGTTTTTTTAAATTAAAGTTTATTTTTTTGGTCAAAATGTTCTATTAATATATTTTATTTTTAAAGATAGGACGATTTTCCTGTGTAATTGATACATAAAACACTATACCTCACCATACTTTACAATAAACTTGTAAATCACATATTCCCGAATGTAAAATATACATACAATTCAAATTAAAAAATCTTATTGAATGCTTAATATTTATCACTTATCAGCTATTTATAAATTCTGACAAGTTAAAAGAAAATACAAAAAATAATAATTAGCGTGAAAACTGAAAATAAGTATTGTTGAAATACTTAGAACTATACGTTGCATGTCTTTCGCATAATAATACTGTTTACATTCAGTAAGGATACTAAATACAATAATGATAAATAACAATTATATACACGTGACACGTTGTAGATTTATGCATGTAACTAAATACAACTGAATTGAATATGCATATTTGATAATATAATAATATTCTATATAAATAATATTACGCAGATAGTCTCTAAATAAAGTGAATTTCTTTTTTCTTCAGCAAAAAGTATTTCGTACTATGTTTGCACTATACTGTTAAACAAGTACGAAAATATACATAATATAAAGTATGCAACACTAGTTTATAAGAACATTTTGTTGATTTGAAATATGAAATAATTCCATAAATGACAAAATTAAATGTAAATATTTACTCGTATAGTTCAGACGAAAGTAAGTATTACATTAGCAGAGCATATGTGCCTGTATGTAGAGTTATAGTAATTATTCCAAGCATTCCAGAATATCACAATAGTGAGATTGCTATCTAGTGATGCCTTTACACTAACAGAGTTATTAACTTTCAGTATATTATTGACGTATAGGACGACTGTATTCGCTCGGACGAACCGTTTCGGTACGCATTGTTACGTCCATTTCATCGGAATCCGAGTTGAGGTAGTTAATAGGATTACCATCGAATTCCACGGGTTGGTACTGTGTCAGTGAATTGCTGATTACGGCTGATATTGGAGAGGGGTTGATTACGCGTGGCTGAAGGTCCTCAATATATCGATTTTCTGTATTTTTGTAGACCTCCGAGAGCCTGTAATTGAACCGAGATGCATTTAATCAATATATTCAGGCACAATGGCTATTTCGCTTTTAATAAATTATTGGAGAAAAAACAATTGGTGGCATATATTGATTTTGTATTTTACGCAGTAAGAAGAATTTGGGTTTCTGAAAATGCATTATAAAGTTGATAAAGCGCTGTTCAGCTCATCATACTGCTCGAAATATAAAATATAATACTATAATATACTAATGTAATAATACCACTCCGTTAGTAATACAGAGTAATCACACTTAAACATTTCTTTATAATAATTTTATCAAATTAATTTACTTGTAAGCAAGCAAGCAAGCAAGCAAACAAATATTTTTATTTATTTAATATTTATATTACATTTACAACAACATTCTTTCATAAAAAGTTTTTGATCTAATGAAAAAATAAGTTTCAAATCAAAATGTCATAAAATATTGAATAAAGACTTTATAAACACTTTTGTAAATAGGGATCTTATTTATTTTAGGTTATTTTAGTGAAAATATCGTTTTGATGGATAGTAAAGGTGATATATTACTCAAATATATAATACATAATATAAGAAGTGGTTTTTAAATATAGATTGCAATTCAGATTGAATGAATTATGTGACGAAATTTGGCCAGTAAATAAAATTAATCTTATAGCAACGAACATATTTAATGAACGCTAATTATCAAAACTGCTTTGTGCACAGATATCATATTAAAAATTATAACATGTAAATATTTATTAAAATTCTTTTACGCATATTACATAATACATTGTTAAAAATTAGTTTTTATACATTTCACTTAATCTAAATATATCTTGTTACTAAACTATGATTAAGTGATAATTTTTATATTTTCCCGTCAACATTGCATCTTAAAAGATAAATATTATACTAAATTCAGATGACGCTTGGATTATAAAACGTTCAATTCTAATCTAGAAACATAAACAAATAAAAAAAGATTGAACTATCTGTTACATTAGTATACTCCATGCTCACGAATTATTAGTTTACAAAAATATATATAATTAGTTCAATGATTAATGCTTATTGTACAGGGTGTCTATCTACCTTATTTGCACAGTTTGAGTACAAAACAATAGAACTAACATTCCGAACCATCAGGAACGGACCTTTCCTCTCTGGGACGGAATAGGCACACCCAGATCAGGCTCGGAGGATGGCGAGCGTGGTTGTTGCACTACTACCTGTAGCGTCGAGGCTATGGCAGAGGCAATATGTCTCGTAAAATCACACTGCAAGAGTAGCCTATCTACATATTTTCTATTTAAGATGATAAAAGTTAGTTTGCATTAAAAGGCTTTAATCGGTAAAAAATAAATATGAGACCGATATTTCGGAAGTCATTTTCTTAGTATGACACCACAAAAATGAAATGTCCTTGGTTTTATAGTTATGTACATATGTACGCCACTGAATCAGATATAAAAGTCTGCCTTGACAAAAAACTTCCTAAATTTTGGTATCATATTTATTTAGTAACCGGTTAAAGCATTTTAAAGAAAACTGACTTTTATATTAGTACTATGGATACAGCCAATGAACTTAGCTAAGTAAGGCAGCAATCTCATAGGGGAACCAGAAAGACCTTCATTTATAATTATTGATTCTGGATATATTGTTCTTTGACCATTTCTATAATAATAAAATGTCGTAGTACTTGTATAAAGACAGATCGACAATAGCGCTTATGAAACTCAGTTTACGTATTTTGCAATATTTACTTTACATTAAAAAAATTCATATATAATAATTATTAATAATGATAACAACATTTTTGAACATCTCTATAATACTGTTACACAATTTGAATTGTTTAAAATCTATTAAAATCTAACCTTCTCTCTTCTTCACGTTTTTCGGCTATTGATTGTATCTGCTGTCGTACATATTTAATTAAAATAAATATATCTGCAAGTGCGATCAGGATAAAAACAATCCCACATATAGCGTTTTTAGGACCGTCAAATTCTGAAAAATGCATAGAAAATAGAAAACCACAAGACAGTAATTATAACATTCAACAAGGAAAAACTTTGTAGTTACATACAAATGTAGTTTTTTTTATATGAATATTCAGCATGCATTATTCAAAACGTTATCTTCATTTAAAAATAAATAAATAAGTAAAATATCAAGTAAGGTAATATGCATTTGACTCTATATATAACTATACTATACAAGTAGTATATATAGTAATATACACTGTATATTGACTATAACTGAACTAGCTTGAAAATAGCCTGAACTTTGGAATTAGTTAAAATTTCAGCTTAAAACACACTTACCCGATTCTCGGCATCCACCATATCCTATGGACCTAGTGATTTCAGTGTAATCGACAGGACATTCACAAATGTTGCCATCTCCTTCATAAGGTTTTCGGCAAATACACTCTTTGTTGACGCATTTAGCCCGAGGATCACATTGAATCTCGCACTCTAAAATTAGAAATATAATACTCAAGCTCATCTTGGGCTGTATATGTCCTGATTCTCCATGATTTTTTATTCTAAAAAGCGATTTTTAGATTGCGTGTAATA
This sequence comes from Invenusta paracnida, assembly GCA_036023295.1. Lineage (NCBI taxonomy): Eukaryota > Metazoa > Platyhelminthes > Proseriata > Coelogynoporidae > Invenusta > Invenusta paracnida. The sequence continues at coordinate 18,023 of JAYRBW010064508.1, forward strand.
ATTCCATGTATATTTTGTACAAGGACAAATTAGTAAAATATTGAAAGAAAAGAAAAAACACTTATATTTGAGGGTTACTTGATAAAAGTGTTAAAGATTCAATCCTAAGTTATGAAACTATGAAACTATAATACTGAATTAATAATATAATACATTTTTTTGTTGCAAAACATATGACGTACGAATATATTGTACCATTCAAATCAATTGAAGCCTGTTTTTCTCGGAATAATTAAAACTCTACTCTAGCCTAGATTTCCTGTTTTAATGACTTAATGTATTCTGTAAATATTTCTAACTCATCTGTATGAACTATTTGATATTGCCCGAGATATAAGAGTTTCATTGGCTGGCCGGTTGATTATCTACTGTTGGTGCAAATCTAAATTCTTAAAAAGTTGAGAATACTAATAAAAATCAATATTATTCAGTTAGAAAGAAAACTTGCAACTTATTTTTATGTTTTAATGTTTACAGATATTATATAAAAGAGGATAAATTGATTTTATTCTGGGCATTTCTAAAATATAAGTTTGTAGGATTATTTTAGGAGTACTTAAATATATCATAATATATACATCCTTATCGACGATTTAATGTTATATGTATTGTTAAAATCTAATGCAAACAAATAGAATATCCCTTTTTATTGATATACATAAATACGTTGAATAGTATTTGAATATTATGATTAAATTTATATTATTTATTTTAATTGATTTATTAACTTGCCTGATTTTACACAGTAACCGTATTTTAAGTTTCCTCTTAGTGTTTCTTCGTAACCTTCGGGACAGTTGCACGTATTGCCGTCTCCAAGGTATGTTTTTCGGCACTGGCATTTGTTTTCAATACATCTCGCGCGATGAATGCAGGCCGGATTACATTCTAAGTATAGAAACAACTAAATAATTATTTCAAAACATGGTTAATATAAATGGCAGTAATCAATTGTTATTACTAATATAAAATAGACTTGACATTTTAAATGTATACATTTAATGACATATGATCTGTATTTTTAAAGCAATGTACACATTCTTATGAAATTTTGGACACCAAATTATACATTTTTTAATTTTCCATGTATTTGTCACACACTCATGAAGTATCTGTAAAAAATGTAAACAGTGATTCGAATAGCAATTGCAATTATAATTTTATATATATATCAAAACAACCAATAAGAGTAAATTTAGCACACTGACTTACAGTTATTACGTATATATCGCGGAATTACTTTGTCAATGTTTGTTTTCCTTTCTGCTAGTTTGCTTAAAGTTCACTGAACTCCTTATTTTGATTCCCTAAAATTTCCTAAAAGTTCTCTGGATTCCAAAATGTTTTCCTAAAGTATTTATAAAAAATCACTAAATGGTCCCTAAGTTCCTTAACAATTCATTAAATGATTCCTAAACATTTGCTACAAGTGCCATCCACAAATGGCACTTCATCCTAAACGCATCGCATGATTAGTTCACATATATTTGCATAGTGACACATTAAACGTTCTCTCCATTTATTCCTCCGGGTTGTATAATGGCATAAGTAAAATCTTCAAATTTTTGTATTTGTAGTAATTACATAAAATTTTAAACAACATATAACACGAACCAAACAATCAACTGTGTTATTATGCATAATGTGAAGATTAGTTTATATATGCTAAATGCCGTGTTGATATACAAATGCACCACCCTACTATGTTTTGAAATGATTCCTAAATTAAAAAAGCTATATTAATACAACGAGATATATCGTTTTGTAGTAGGTACTGACTGTATTGCTGAAATGTCTAATACATGGTATGTTCAAGATGTTTTCAATACATTATTACTAATATTACTTTTAAACAAGTCATTTCATATAAATAGTTTTATTCAGAACCTAGAGTCTGAATTGTTATCTGACAAATATTTTAAAATGTTGTATTGATAAACAGTAAAATACTCTAAATAAATAATGTAACCAATAGATCAATCGCACTATTTAAAATGAATTGTTCGTTTTTCATTTAAACACTATTATTGTAAGTAACCATTGAAACTTATAGATAAATATGTTTTCAATAAAACATACTTTAAAGTGAAAATGGAGAGTGAACGCACAGTAATTGAACTCAATCTTACTCTCAACGCACAAGCCGTCAACGATAACTAAAGGACTGGCGCAAACGCATTTTCCACGAAGGCATGTTTCTGGCCTATTACATTTGGAGCATTCTAAAGACAAGAATGAAATACTATTTATATTTCTAATTCATACCAGTCAAATAGTACTACCAAAATAAATAATCAAGTTTAATAAACAGAAAATATATATTCTATCTAATTTGATTTAATCATTCATCAACAAAAGTGAGGTAATCATTTAAACATGTTTTTTAAATGTTGACAATTTTAAACAGAATGAGCTCAATAAAATATCACTATATATAAAATGAAAACGAAAAACTCACGCGTAAAGTTAAATAAATTTAATAAAACATCCGAGTTTTCGAACTTAATAAAAGTTCATAATCATAGGTACAAAGCAAAACACAATGAGACATAATATTATATATGAGAAATAATAATTACACACAGCTTTCTGTATCTCTCCAGTTCTCTCTCTTTCTTTCTGTACATCGGCATTTCTGAATAGTGTTGATGTAATTTCTATTTCTCATATATGATGTGTCTCATTGTGTTTTACTTTGTATCCATGATTATGAACTTCTGTTAAGTTCGAAAGCTCGAGTGTTTTATTACATTTATTTTAATTTACGAGTGTTTTTGTTCTTTTATATTCAAAAGTAATCAGTACTCTTTTCCCGCGTTATCACTTTGTACGTTTGGATGAACGTTTGATGGTTCCAGTTATCCATTTATTGAGTTGCAGCTATAGTGTTTCACTTGCTTATTATAACAATTGTTGTATTAATTTCGATTATATTTATAAGGTTGATACGTCATCCGTAATGAATTGACATTCGTTAACTTTGAAAATATTTTACAAACGTGCTTTAACCGTGCAACAGAAAGTGATCACAGTTCTTCACTTATTTGGTCACATATTGTTATTTCTTTGGTTTTTCTCTTAATGGTTATTTCAAAGAAATTAAAATCAATAATTGTATTTATATAACATAAAAAGTCTACGAGTTTAGGAACTGGCATTGTTTAATTATTTTTTAAATATATTATACTACAGAAAATATTTGGAGTTATTGAATTTCACTAAGATAAGCTACGTCCAATAAATTCAGTAAAGATCAATGTGTAGATTATACTTAGATTATTATTAATGCATCGTATGAAAAGCATGAGTACGTTGAAAGTGTTATGCAACCCAACCAATATAATCATCTTCTTATCAATATTAATATTAAATGTATGTAAATTTGTACAATGAACTGCTGGATACTCTAGTTAAACGGAGGACCATAAATATACATTATTTTTTCAATAATTCATTTATTTAAAATATAACTTGGGATTCAATTGGTATGGAACTCATTAGAACAAATAATGGAAATAAATAAAAATATTTTCCTCATGACATGTTTAACACATTAAACTTATTTGGTTAACATTTTAAGATACATACACATGAAATCGATGTGCCATACACACCAAACTTACCTCTGCCGCAGTTTCCATAATCATCAATAAAGAAGCCTTCTGGACATTTACATGTACCATTGAGACAAACGGTGTTACCGGGGCATCGACGATCACATTCTATCATTCAAACATATTACATATAGGTACATATAATTGCTAAAATATAATTCAGTAATCAATCAAATCAAATCGAGTCGAATCGAAAAGTAAATAATATGTTTAGAAAAGAATTTTAAGTACCTATGTTAAAATCAAAGTACTACTGGGTCATTCCAGCATGAATCAACAAATGGGGTGTGGCAGATATCAACAGAACTTATTAAAATTTTAACCATGAGTTACCCCATATAGAAAAAGATATAATCCAAAATATCAGTATGATATTCTTAGCCGTTTCTGTTTTAAAATTATAATTTTAAAGCTAAGCGTATTGGTTAGCTTAACAAATTTATTGTAGAATTTCCAATAACAAGGGGTAGACTAAATTCACTACGTTGCAGTAATATTATACATCAATTATAATCCGGATTAATATAATAAGCTAAATATGTTGGTTAAATAGGCGCGCACAAATAGGACTGTTTTATATCGATACACCTTTTATATTTCAATATTTGTATTTAGAACAGTAGCTTAAAAATGTATTGTATTAAACTTTAGAGGGCAGCAATGTACCAGCAATTTGACATCAACGTATGAAAATAGTGTTACATAATGTTATATATATATAATTGTTCAAATATCGAATTCTGCTTTAATCCTATCCTATGTATCTGGTGCATATATGGCGGGGTAGGTGCAAGAATTTTGTCTAATTTGTGCCTAACTTAGGTTAGCTATTGTATGTATCAACTTTACCACGTGGCATTCGTTTATTTTCAGGTTTCTTCTATTTCACAATTGATATCAGCTTCTATTTATCTCTAGTACTAGTATATATTTATAAATCTATAAATACAAATTTTATAATAAATATATAAATTTTACTAAATGTTTCAATAGACGAATACGTGGGAATATTTTAATATACGTAAATTATAGATTTGCTGCAGACGATGCTTCCACAAACCCCTAGTTATATGAATATAATATTATGTTACTCAAGGTAAAATGTATACCTACTAAATAACCAACATACATAGTATTTATACTATACTGTATACTATCTTAGTACATATTATGTACATATAATGAAAACGTCTTACTTATGGTACATCCTCCATTCTCCTCTGTATAAGGCTGCTTACACAAACAAGTTGCTCTTTCACAGACTCTAGGGGCTCGACAAAAGTGGCATACTGTAAAATATCCAAATATTAAAACTAAATACAGATATAATGTCTTATACGTTTTAAAGTACATTTTATTATCGATAAGAATACACAGTATATCATGACATAGTTTAGCTTTTTAGAATAATTTCAATTGTTTACTTAAAATATAGATTCAGACGTGTTTTTTAAAATGAGTGGAAATATATAGTACTTTATATAATTGATAAATTGTTTTAGTAAATATATTTTCAATACAAAAAAGGACAAATTAATTGTAAATTACACGTACTACGAAAATAATGATATTATTATACTATTTTTTAATTTCTTAGAGACCTTTACAACAAACACAACATAAAAGTTCCTTATTAAATCGTAATATAATGTATTCCAATTATCCAAAAGCTTGAAATATAAATAAAGTTCCATTATTTTTCTTTATACTTATATTAAGTGATACATTTTTCGTGTTTTCAAAATATAGTTATTTTCAAAATAAAGCCTACGAAATAATATTTAAAGCGTGAAGTTATTAATATAATGCTACATTTTATGGAAATTTATAAAGGCTTATTTTTGAAAGGAGCTCTATTGAGAACATTGCCCAGTCAAGCTGGCATTATTAGAGCGAAAATTATGCCAAGATATTTGCTCCATATTAGAAAGTGACCTTGCTAGCTATGTAAATGTTTTCCTTTTGAAATTTACAGTGTTAAAAGCACACAAAATACAATACAAAAAAAATATATATTTAATTAGCACAATAGCTGTTTATTTATTTCTGAATTTGGTTAAAATCTAAATTTGTAGTGCAATATTTGGGATATATTTAGCTAAAGTTCTTCATAAAGATTTTAACAATAAATTCAACAAATTTATCTACACTAGAGAGGTTTAAAAACATGCACATTGTTTTTAATCTATGTACTGTTATCGATTATCCTATAATGATTACGTCATACAATTAAAGGATGTGTTCCAGGGAGTGTTAGCAATACAGTTAAATAAACTGCTTTGTTTAATCCAGAAAAATGGAATAGTTTGTTAATACGTCTATTTAAAGGTATACTATAGTGAAGCTCGATTATCCCGATTAAATGAGGTCAATATTGCCCAAAATAATCGATAAAATTCCTAGTTAATCATGTCTTGGATTTGATGAAACTAAACTGACTCTACTATAAATGGGATGTCTCAATTATCTTATCCACAACATAATTTATTAATTATAATCAATACTAAATTATGTTCAGAGTATCTTCTCGGATAAAAGTTTATTATAAAACTGCAGAAGTTTCGCTACATTCATAGCTTCTTCAGAGCAAAAGTGAAATAGTTACAGCTTACAAGTCGATAATATGTCGAAGCAGCGCAACTTATGTATTACGATTATGCTATTTATAGAAAGAAATATGACTCATTAGTAATGGCTCACATGTGATTTCACATGTCATTTATCAGAATAAACATAAAATTGATTATGTAAAATCGTACTACTGATAATAGAGAAAGTAATAAAGTTAGTACTTATATAATTATTCTGATAAATTACATGTGAGTCACATGTGAGTCATTACTAGTGAGTCATATAGCATAATCGTAATACATACGTTGCTTCGACATATTATAGACTTGTAAGCTGTAACTATTTCACTTTTGCACTGAAGAAGCTATGAATGTAGCGAAACGTCTGTAGTTTTATAATAAACTTTTATCTGAGAAGATACTCTTTATTTCTCTATTATTATCCGGATAAGTGGAACAAACCTAATTTATATAAAATATGTTCATGTATGAGTAATATATAGTTGTAGCATTATAAATTAACCAACCTAATATAATCTCGACTTTTCAAAAAAATGTTAATAAAAAATGATAGGAATAACTCGTATTATTTTATATATAATTATTTGAATATGATATACAAAAACAAAAGCTTATCAACATATCGTCAACTACTGCGTTTTACATTGATGTTTAAAATAGTGAAGTTTGAACAATATACATACTAGTTTAGTACTTTCGTATTAATTGTGCATAAATGATAAATATTGGACATGTTCAAGCATGTTGTATTCAAAGTTCACTTGGATTTCAGTCCTTTATTTGAATTTATATATTTTCGCTTTTTAATCAGTCTTGATTTATACCATGTTAAACTAAAAAATAATAAATATATAAAAAAACTTTATGATAATATTTTGATAACATTAGTAACTGCTAATAACTGAAAAATTCCTATTTAGCAACTTTTGTCAAGAACTAAATATACATGTTATATGTGAAATTGTAATTGTACTTTCAATATAAATAAAACAATTTTTATGACAAAATTATGTCACTCGTATATGATATGATATATGTATATATATGATAATACAAGAAATTAATTCTGTAATATATGGAACATATGCATAAATATATATGAAATTGTGTTTATTTACAACTATCGAATCAACATATGGTATTAAACATTACATATGCTTATTTGTTAGAATAAACATCACACGCATACATTGATTAAATAGATACAATTAAGGATACTGGAAATACTAAACAAGCATATATATTAAACAATAAAGCACATCTAAGCATCTACAATGAATAGAACGTAGATACTCTGCATGTGTGCATTTTTAAATATTAACAATACAACATAGGTAAACATAACATGGACCAGAAAATCATAAGAAATTCACAATCGTAAACATTGGACAGATGTTCAATCATCTTGGCCACGCTTGTTGGTATCATTGGTCTCGTTTGTCATCATTCTTTTTAGTCTGAAACGCGCATAATAAATTGCAATTAAATTTACCTTGAACTATAAGTAAACTGTAGCTTTTCAAATAGAATAATACTTGTAGGTAGTCTTAATATTCAATAAATTTATTTGCCTTTATATTTAAGTCTGTAGGATATTTGATGAGTTAAGAAATATAAAAACAAAAAAATTATAAAGCCAATATATGATTAAATTAAATTAAATTAAATTATATCATATCATTTCTTTATATTAAAAAGTGCTTAAAGTATTTAACTATAAATTTAGTAGCAGATAGGAATAAGTCATGTAAAATAAGTATTTAAAAAATAATTGGATTCTTAGAAGTGGGAAATTTAAACCCCTAGAAGAGAAAATATGTATCTACTAATGAGCTAACCATATCAATTATACATCTAATTTAATTTAATTCAATTGAAAGTATTGTAAATTCTGCGATAGACATTTTTACTAAACATTATACTGAAGAAAATTATATCAATAAGGTTTTTTACTAGTTCTAGTTTTTTTGTGATAATAAAAAAAGTGGAAAGGATCTTCATTTTGGACTACAATCTTACTTCTTCTAATTGTTGTCGATTTTTTCGCATAACCGATTTTTGTTTTTAAATTTAATAAAAATCCATCGATTGAATACTGGCATCAATGGAAATATAATTTAGTGTATTTATATTTTCTACAATCTATGCATGGTAGGCATCAAGAAAATGTACGAATATCAATTGGTTAGAATCAAAGATATTTGTTCTACTTTAATTTGAAGAAATAAGATTGTAGTCTAAAACAAATATCTTATCCTATTTTGTAATTACCACGATTAAAAAGACAAGTAAAAATAATACTGCTATATTTTTAAATATATTTTGTCTATAATAGTAATATGTAAAGCAGTTAGCATATACCTCTTAAACATAGTTTGGCTATCTGAACAAATATGGCGTAACAATTTAGAAAAGTAAGTTTGTAGAAAAAATATAGATCCTTCATTAATTTACTACGATACAAAAACCTAGTAAATATACAATATTTATATATTTTTAAGTATATTTTTTCTAATATAATAAGTATATAAATTGGAAAATACTTCATTTTTGGAAATAATATGTGTTGACCACAAACTTAAATGGCACAACACTTTGATGGAAAAATTTTAGATTGCGATTCTATCTATTGATTAATTTCTATGGTTAGAATATATTAAATTAACTGCGCTACAGTCATTATGTAACAAGCAATTTGAAATAAAGTATTATAACCGATCAATGATGTATTAGTTTAGTGTACATCTAAAAATCATTCTTTTCGCGAAATTCTATATTTTGGCAAAAATCGACAGAATCAACCAAAGCCGTGTATAATAGTCTTAAATGATAATATGTGAAATAATATCTCAAAACAGAATTAAAAATCAACACATTAGTAAGAAAGTCATGCAATTAAAGCAAATAACGGAAATATATTTTAGGGTTCTTATTTTGATAAAAATGTTAACATTTTTTTAATCAAGCATTTACACACATTAACTGTTTAGTCCATAAACTTCGTTATGACTCATACCACCTTGAGAATAACTTAATGCTCACTTATATAAATTGATAGCATTGGCAATGCCTCATATTATGTTTTAAAATATAAAGGAATTTTATACAATATTTCATTGTTTTCTATAATTTATTATTTAAAGTGTATTAATTATATAAAAGTTAAATGTTATTTTATAAAAAAATATTGTAAAGTAACGACTGTACAGAAGGATAGACAAGAAATGATCTCAAAAACAAAGTTTTCATTTGGTCTATATACCAAAGTGAGTGTGCTTCCGTATTATATCATACTTATGTATATTGATTAATATATATGTGTATCTCCATGTTTCAAACTAGATATACATACGTTATATTTGTATACATGTGTTGCGTGATAATGAGAGGAGACCTTTATGGAAATCTCAATTAGCAGGTGAGTTAATTGGATATGTATATATCTTGCATGTTATATTATACGAGTATTAAATATGACATAATATGACTAAGCATCGTGTATTAAATGTTTAGAAAAATGTATGTGATAAACATATAACTAAAGAACATTCGTAAAATGTGTGGTATATAAGAACAGTTATACTAAATAATAATATAATAGTATAGTATAGTTTTATCTATACGATTTCACAAAATACAATTAAAGTTTAAATAGGATGCTATATATTTTCAATACATATTTTAATTAAATCAGAATATTCCGTATTATGTATGGTTAACACCTAACTTTTCGGACACCCTGTATATTAAAAACATATAGACAAATATAAAGAAAATTCACAGTAAAATTACAACTTACTCGGATACAAATGTTGACTTTTTGTATTGTAAATAAAATCGACAAAATAAGGCAATTCCTACGCAGACAAGATCCAACATGAGGAAAGCGATCAATAACAGCAGACATTTGCTTGTTCCAGCTAAAAGATATAGGTACATATATATGCTATTATTATATGGATACTCATGTTTTCCTCGTCTAATTATTCATGTTTATAGTTGTCTAATACTCAACAAAATATAACTGGAATAAATGTTGAAGAAGGGTGAATTAATATTATGTGCTCACGAATACATTTATCGAATGACATAAACATATGTATAGTTACATACATAGATATACATATACAATAACAGCATACAACATGAAATGATAGACCAGTGAGTTATTTAAATGATCTTTGCTTCCCAGCATCATTATAGTACAAAACATCCCAAATCTAATGTAATCCTTAAAATTGAGTATTATTTACCGGATTGCAAATCGCAGTCTGTAAAACTTATTCCACTCACTAAAGTCTGAAAATACTCAATATTAGGAATAATTTATCTATATTTACATATTATGTCAATTTTAATGTTGTAAATTTATTTAAAAATAATAGTGTTCATTCTTATTGTAATTGCTTTCCTATCAGGATTACTATAATGTCAAAATAGTTTGTCAAAAGGAGTTAAAGGTTTAGAATTTTATTTCAAATGGAGTTTAAAGATTAAAATTTATTTATCGTTTTCAGAGAGCAAACAATTATTGTAGGTATTGATTAAAACATATGTTATGGAATTTTTTCCTTAAACTACATGAGTAAAAGAAATGTTTAACCTGACGATTTTTGGTCGTGGACCCCATAGCAATTCTAAATAGTAATATAGTGAAAATTTCCGAATAATTGACCACAATAATAGTATTTTGATAGTACACGTTCATGATTTTGTGGGGCCCAATGGACCCCAAAAATAAAAGTTATCATATAAACCCGTGGACATACGTAGGTGTATTCATAGCTCTCAATCTACAGTAACAATCTACTAATCAATACATTAGCGTACATACGTGGTCTATCTATAGCTCTCAACCTACAGTCACAATCTACAAATCAATACATTAGCGTACATACGTGGTCTATTTATAGCTCTTAACCTACAGTAACAATCTACTAATCAATAAATTAGCGTACATACGTGGTCTATTTATAGCTCTCAACCTACAGTAACAATCTACTAATCAATAAATTAGCGTACATACGGGTCTATTTATAGCTCTCAACCTACAGTAACAATCTACTAATCAATACATTA
>JAYRBW010064519.1:0-29303 GCA_036023295.1 Invenusta paracnida
ATTTACCGCTAATGAGGCCAAAAGTGCGCTAAAGTGTGCCGCTCACGTCGTCCAATGGGTGACCGAATCGATGGAGGACGACAGCCAATCAGAAGGCCCTACGGAGTAGTTGGCTTGCTTTAATCTATTTTTCTAGAAAGTGTTTGTTGGTATACAGTAACAAAATAATAACTGAAACAGACATTCTCTTTTGCTTTTATTGTTTCTCAATTTCGAAAAGCATTATTTGATGATTTCCTGAATTAGAACACAATTTTAGATTATTGTGTGTTTTAATAACGAGTGCCAGATCTGAACTATATTACCGAAATGGACTAAAAATATTATTAAAGTATCTTTATTACTCTATATTGTTCTGATATTTACTAAATAAATAAAGTTTTAGATACTTCAATTGTTACATTTACTGTGTCAGGTGTCTTGTCAATCAACAGGTATTTATTTTATTATATTCATCAACGAATTATTTTGTTAGTTAAACATTGCACTTGAAAACTAAAACAGCCATTCAAATCTATAATGGCATATCTCTTTTCTGGTGTGTTATCAATAATCAGACAAATATCGGATACATACATACAATCGCTCTATGATGTAATTATCGTCATCTTAATAAAACAGATAGAACCTGACTTGTTGCCTTATGCTTTATTTTATACAACACATTTGCAAATTTTCTTCTTTATAAATCTTAAAGTAAGTTGATCTGCGGATCCTCCACAAATTCTATTGATTTTCTGTGATTTCATTATTTTAATTTAGTCATCTTACGATTATTTGTTACTTTTATATGAAACCCATATATTACCGCTAAATTAGAAGAAAAGTTGCATATCCTGTAATGAGTCTTTTATCACTATAGTAAAATATTGGCTAAAACATATAGTATTACTTCTCCAAGTAAACTTTTCTGTCATAATTATAATACTTAATTTACATAAAATACTACTTTGCAATTTTATGAGTACTATATTGTTAACATTCTGTATTAATATAATATTCAAAAATATATATTTTCCCTTATGGAATAATGCAACTTTAATTTTAAAAAGCTGTCACCCATACGCAATGAATACTTTTTGTTCATGACACTCAACGGGCCGGTTAATCGATAAACCTATTTATACGGGCAATCGAATGGAAATTTATTGTTATAAATACATTTAGAAAATACACTTCTAATTCTGTTACATAATCGTAATTACTCAAATTTGAGTCATTTACGTAATTCTATTAGGTATTTTTAATGTAAAATGAATATCAGATTCATGTATCCTATTATTTTAGAAAGTGTTATAATATCAATAATGAACAAGATTTTCATGACTTATGCTGATATATTCTCACGCTCAAATGAGCCCGTTACATATAGATAAATTCCTCTGAGTTTGGTGACATTGATGACAATATATATATGCACCAAATAATATGTTGGTTGCATCTTTCGTATCTAAGCAGTAGAATAGAAATAGTCAGTAAAGTAAAGCTTCAACAATCGCAACAACTAAACGCATATTTTCCATGTTTTGTGTATTTAATATTATTGAGATAAGAACTGACCCACTTTTCGGTATCGCTCTGATAGGGAACAGTTCTTACTCGCCATAGCAACAGAGAACGGGGAACTCACAATATTATTGTTTTGGAACAGAAGTCACTGTTGAGATGCCGTGTATAGCGGTCATGTTATTACAACCACAGTGCCATTGTCATGTTATGCCTAGGTGAATTGGGTTTGCTGGTATTTTCGTCATGTGCGCTTACCAACAATATAGCACTGTTTTTATTAAACTTTAGACGCACGCTGGCCAGTGGCTTTGTAAGCGCGCAATTTTGGATATAGAAATATGTATGCGCAACCGAAAATATAAAATAGTCGGAGTTTCCATGCGTATAAAAGTATGAATGCATAGGTTAGTAAAGAAATAATAAAAATACAGTCTTGTTTGTGTGTTGGTGAGTGTTTTCGTGTCACTAAGAGACAAGTTTTCCGAAAAAGTAAACGGAACTGAAAAAGTAAACTGTTTAAGTAATCATATAATTATAAAGTAGACTCTGGGGTGTTTGCAAATAAACAGAGTAATAATATATGTTCTAAAAACAATTATAGTCCCGCAGCTAGCACCCTCCAGCTACAAGGAATGAGGTACCAACATTGACCCCCCTATAGTCCCGCAGCTAGCACCCTCCAGCTACAAGGAACGAGGTACCAACATTGACCCCCTATAGTCCCGCAGCTAGCACCCTCCAGGTACAAGGAACGAGGTACCAACAATGACCCCCCTATAGTCCCGCAGCTAGCACCCTCCAGCTACAAGGAACGAGGTACCAACACTGGCCCCCTTATAATAGAACCCTCCAGCTACCCTGTTTAATCGCAAGTATATAAATGTATAGGATTCTCACCACATTCCTTCTTTCGGGACAGCATTCGGGCTGTGAAGCTGCCGTATTTCTTCTCCGTACTTCTCCAGATACTCTCAACCAGAGACACCAGACAGTGGGTTGAACTGGGGTAGCCGGACAGACTGTGGTGCGTGAATTGAACTCTGAGAAGATATTACATATTCTATATATGTGTGTAGAGAGATCAACGTTTTCACAAAAATTACTGATTGTTACGAATATAAATGAAACTGGATTTAGTTAGTCGGGGCTGGCGCATAAGTAGCAACCGAGCAGTCAATATTTAAGATATTTACAACAAAAGAGTATACAAAGAATATTATCCTTAAATTATATTAATATCATATGGATAATTATCTTTCACAAATTTTCTTTATTATTCAATTATTGACAAATTCATTGTTAAACGGCGCAAATCTAAATAACCACAAATTATGGAATACTTTATTCACATATAATTCCCTAAATTTATAAATATTTTATAGGATAACAATTACTGACTCTTAATGAGGATATAATATTCTAGAAAAGCTTTTAGCTCACCTGACTATCAATGAGCGAGGTTTTAGCAAATAACTACCTCCCCATACACAAACTATAATCTCAGTAATTGTTCCTCCGGCTAATGTGACATCTCTTATTCAAGAAATAATTAACATAATAATATATTCCCAAAACAAATGGACGACAATTGAGGGGAGACAGAAAAGTGGTTTGGTTGGTTGATCTTACTTGACCGGTTTGCTGGTTAATTTTTCACTGGAAGGATTGCAGAAGAGAATGAGAAGAAATAGACGGAGGCTGTCCAGGAACTTGGAGATCTGGTGTCCAAATTGGAGGGCCTTCTGCCAGTCTTGTGAATAGGTGCCAAACAGGACCAAAGCTGAGATAGGGGAGCGCGCAAATTGCCAGTTTAAGCACTGTCTCGGTATATTATAGTAAACACATACTTTTTAGAAAGAAAGCAATTTTGAAGATATATTAAATGCTATTCTTATGATAACGACAACAGCAAATTAGATGACACTAATTATAATCTTGTTTTAAACTCCTTTTTTTCTGCAAGCTACATATTCTCTCCTGACTTATACTTTAGGGTGTCTTTCGGTAATTAGAAGCATGAAATATTATGAAGTTATCATATATAGCTGCTTTATTATCCCACCTATACATTCCTCGTTATACTTATTAGAGGCAATTGTATTCGATCTATTCAGAAGGCTTCTTTAAAATTATAGAAGATAACATTTTAATTCTATAGCTCTGCCAATCTGTTCCAGATGCCCACCAATTTGAACTACTGGGATAGTAGTATGCTGGTCCTATGCGGATATTTGTAAACCCCTGTTTTTGGTTATTTGATTTTTTTATTAATATACACCGACTTTGGGCCGAGAAAACTGATCTCCACGACCAACTATGTCCATTACTGAGTCACGATATACAGGATAATTATATTGGCTTGTCAGACGATGTCTCCTATATAATTATTCCATAAATTTAAATTATCAATCCACTAACTAAATATATTATACTATACCTGATAGTGTAATCTGTGCAGCAGTCAACAATTTAAAATAATTTCGTTGGTGCATTGCGTAAATATAGTTATAATGAGACAATAACTGCTCTGCCAACATAGCAGATATTATTAGGTACGAGATAAAATGGCACACATCCCTATTTCAGAGTAAACTTATAGTTGTAAGCCTGTCGTATCCACGGTATTATATAAAGGTTTGGTATTAATATAAGCACCGCTGAAAAGCTTCTGGCAGATGTCAACTAACTTTCAATACTTACACTAAAGAATAATTCAGGTTACGTAATGTCGCTTATTGCAATGCATCCATAGGCTATTGGACAATTGCTTTTATAATGCTTATAAAATGTCGAGAATTCCTTTTTAGTGCGTCTTATTTATGTAGCTGTTCTATGTTATAGCTGGTGTACCCAATGCCTCTGTTGTCTTACGATGCGCTGTGTAAATAAATTAATATCTTATCAAATACATCTCTTGTAACAGCAATTATATGGGTACATTCTATAGATAGTTAGTTCTAAAAATACTTCAATAGATATAGCTAATTATATATAAATAAGATGCAATACTATAATACAGGCAAAAGGAAATGTTATCTTATAAAGTCGTTAGTGCCTATAAGAGTATACACTGTTGTTTAAACTCAAAAGTAGGCACTGCAAGTCATTATAAATTATAGTTAAATACACTTAATTTTAGAGATTATTTAATCAGCTATTTGAAATGAAACGAATAATTTTTTGAGTATCAAACGAAAGTGGATTGTACAAAAATAGTAGCTATATATCCAAAAAACAAGCCAACAAGATTACATAATTTATTGACTATAATTCACATGTTTTATTTCCCTACTTTTCTTCTAATATACATATTAAGTTAAATACGCAGGGCCAATAATTATAGAAATACCCGCACCTATAATGAATATCTGCAGCAAGAGAAGCGCCAGACCTAGAGCCAGACCAACCTGCCAGGCTATAGCAAGCCCGAAAATATAGCCAATGAGCAGGGCGAAGACAGCTGGCACGATGCCAAGAGCCAGGGAAGCTCGAAGTCGCACCGGCTCGTTGGGAACTGTCAAGTTGACAAGTTCTTCTGCAGGAATGGAACCAATGCGGAGAACAAAGAACAGTGAATTATGCGGCATTCTTAATAGAAAAATTCTAGTTATAAAAAAAGATGTTTGAAAAAACGTTAAAAATATTAAATTATTGCCATTAAATTGATTACCGAAATTCATCGATAATTCTGGTAAATTACTATAATAATATAAAGAGTTAGGCAGATGATGGGTGAATCAGTGCCAAATGTTTCCATAATTGTCGAGCATGCGTACTATCTCGAATTCGGTATTATTGTAGCTAATTAATGACCAGAAATCAAAGCTTCTATAAGTAAACACATTGAGCGCCTTCACTGGTTCAATCACAACTTCAGAAACTATTTATGTAGAATGCGCACACATACGATGTTAATATATAATATGATTGCAAGAGCAGACAGATTAATGAGTTGACAGTGGGGATGGATGTCTGCAGAGAGAACTGATAGAACTGCTCCTATATCATTTCACGACGAGTCAATTAATTATTTGTTCCGATAAATGTGGAGTATAATGGAACTATTGATTGTCATTGTAGTCTACTTATATCGTAGATAATTGACATTTGACTCCGCTTGTCAATGGCTCAATTTAAGAAGATTATATATCAATCTCAAAGTTTCTCTCCACTTATAATTAAGGAACTCTGGTTTCAGACTTCGATTTATACCAGATTTCTACGGTGTTGTTGACAAAAATGGATTTGGTATTTTGATATATTTCCTTTTAAAGTCACCTTTTAATCTGACTATATATCAGAAACACAAAATAATGATCGATTGGATGTACTATCGATTGACTAAATTTAAACTTGTAGCCAAATTGACTTTGTTGATCTCTGTTTGACTCTGCCCCCCCCCCCCCCCCCATAAACTGAACACCGAAGTCACAGGGCCACAATACGCACTCCTCAAGTGTGGTAATGGATTTTTAATAATCACATCAAATTGAGTTAGCAAATGCCATAAGTGAAATGTCGGCAAGTGATTTAAGAGAGGAATGGAATGGTTCCTGTTTTCCAATCATCAGCTCAGATCATAAAGCTGACAGTTGGTACAACAAGGTGGTATTAAAATAATCATTAAGGTCAAACTGACTGCGATCAATATAATATATCGGGAAGGAAAATCCACACCAATAGCCGCTTATAACAATATCGTATTATTTAGGTATAACTCGGGGGTAATACACTGCTTACTAAATATATAAGCGAAATAAAACTGGAAATATAATATTTCTAAGACGCTTTATATATGAAAAGAGACCCCAGCTATAGGCTATCAACAGTTATCTTGATAAAGGGAAGGAAATAGGAACGGGGACATTTTAAAATGTCATTAACTACTACTTCCCATTATTTAATATTATAGTAATTAAAATAGTTTTGAAAATATTCCGAAAAAACTAGTAGATGGATAAAACATTATAATAAATGGAAACGTTATTTTACAATAATTTATAAATTAAATTCATGTGTAAATGCAGTAAATATGTTTCTAGAACTATAATAAACTGTGTTTTTGGGGTGTTTGTTGAAACAAATGGTAGTCTGTTGTCCTTTAGCTTTTTGCAGACATTATTAACAGAGCAGAACAAAACAATTTAAAAACTAATTAAATAATAAGATTAATATGTTTTAGCCGCGTAAAAAAGAAGCTTTAAATTCTACATAAAGGTAGATCAATGCGGCTGTAATTTAAAATGATCCTTTTTACTTTTTGATCAAACCAGAACTAATAACGAGCGTAATTTGGGGCGATTTTAATTGCAACAACCATAATTGTTTAAGGAAGAAAAATGTCCACAATAAATACTTTTCCTTACTTTTAAATATATAAGAACAATACTCGTATTATGTGTGGAATACGAGACAAATAATAATTACAAACGTGCTTCAAGTATATTTGCAACAATATCAAAAGTTATATTATAGGTATAACCATAGAGAAAAAATAATACTTTTATATTCCCACCAATGCGATGGTAATTTAGATTCTAAAACAGTATAAAAGATCGAATTTTAAACTGGCAAATGTACATGATATAAAGTACTGATATGAAAAGTAAAAATAGATAGAAATGTGCGCCTGAATTAGAGCTACAAAAATATGTCATTTAAAGGAGTATAGCTTGAATAATAAAAAAGTTTTTCGATAACGACAAATAACCAGTTTTGCCTGCTTTTAAGTCGTAAGAATACGAAATAAAGTGCCCGTACAATATAGGCTATGCATACCAAATGTAGGAAAAACTAGTTAATTGCTGCTATCGAAAAACTTTTTAAATATTTAAGCTATACTTCTATAAATTACATATTATTGCAGCTGACATTCTGACGCATATTTTGATATTGGTGCAGTTACAAAATGGTGGATTTTCCGCTTGAATCAAAAGAGTGAGCCTTCTTTACAATCTTATATTTTTTGGTCATTATAGTGTGGACCAAACATTTATGGTTTTATATGACGTTATTATTACTACTTTATAGCACGTGTTATTAAATATAACTATTTTCGTTTTGATTGAATGACTTACATTTAAATTTTATTGAAAATTTATTTTTATTAATAACATACTACTAAACACTTTTTATGGGAATAAAGTAGTATGTTACTTTAAATCAGGGAGGCATTTTTTTTAAAGCATTTTTTAAATTAAATTCGAAATCTAGATCGGTCAAATTACCTTTTCTGTAAAGTTTGTTAGACGTATACATTCAAATGCGCCAAGTAAACTCTCTTGGTATTATTACTCTATGGGTATATCTTTACAAGGAAGAAATGAAATATCAGATTTGGAATTACTGAATTGAACTTTGCGGGGGGCATGAGCTATGAACTTTAACACAAGGCAGATATATTCTAAAATTCACGCTTTACGAGTCGGATCTAACGTAGCTCATCATATCACATTATATAAGTTGATGGTTTTCATATAGATACGTCAAAATATGAAAAGAGCAGATAATCCTACTTTTAGATCAATTTTAGTACGGAATATGTACTTGCCGTGGGTAAACGGCGAATCACAGAGCATACAAATAGACAGGAGGAAGAAAGGAAGAAAGGATACATCTGAAGGATTGGATTGATGCAGCCAAATGAAATAAATGTCATACCGCAGGATTCTGAGTTTGAGGTAACAAGAGTAATAAAGACAGAGATAAGACAAGAAGGGAGGAAGGGAGGTTGGCGGGGTCAATACTGTAGCTTAAGATGACTGACTACTAGTCGCTCAATCTTTGAGGAGAAACCCAGGTCAACGAGGAAGTGGAAAGACTGAGGGGAGTGAGTGGGGAGAAATGCACTCATTTGCCCTTTCCGGGTGATAAAGAGAAGGATATATAAATTAAACGAGAGGAGAGAGAGACAAGAAATGAAAATGAAAGTAATAATATATAAATGGAATCAAGAACCGATGCCATGGGAGAAGCAAACATTAAAAACGGTAATAAAAATACATGTGTAAAAAAAATAGAATAGAATAGAATAAAGGAACAAAATGCTGAAATAGAAAAAAATGTAAGAAACATAAAGAATATAATATAAAGAAAATACGTATAAAGGAATATATAAATATAAACAAAGAAAGTCAACAAATGAATATAAATAAAAACGGAATAGAATAGGCAAAGAGAGTGATATATGAAAACGAAGGATAGCAAAGAATGAGCGATAAGTTTTTTCCAGCTCGATCAATTGTTTGTTATGCGATCAAATGAGATACAATTATCTGTAAGATACAATTATCTCGGTCAAGCCAATCAGAAGAGAGAGAGAAGATGATTGAGACTTGCGTGATGGAGTCAAGACAGGACAATTCGAGAACGGGACAGACATATAAATGTACTACTAGAATCAGTGGATGATTGAGGAATGTTACAGTCCTCTCTCATGGATCGCTACATAAATAAATAAATAGATAGATACATATATCTACAGTATTTATAAGCATGGTGCATAAGTCTAACTGAAAGTCAGAACCAAATTTATAATCAGTCAACTGAATACAATAATATAAGACTACAATTTCTCTCTTATCACACTGTGACAATCGTTCAACTTGAGTGGCCAGTGGTCTAATTACTCCCTAAGAAACTATCCAACCCCTCCCCCTTCTCTCTTCTTACCTGCATCTGGAGAGCATGCGTACTTGATCACCTCAAAAACACACTAGGAACAACGGTGAAAACAACACGCCCGTAAAACTGCAATAAATAAGGACGCACATCCTCGTAAACATCCTGTAAGAATGGCAACACGTATATATGCAAACTATAATAGAAGTTTAAACCTATCAAATAAAAAGTGTTTCCGGTTTCGCGCTTTTAGTTTCAAATAATAAAAGTCGATAAGACCGCTAAAGTAAGTAAACCTAGCCTTTCCTGTGTTGCAAATGATGGTAGAGTCAGCAGACGAGAATGGAGTCATTTCGCTTTACTCAACTGAATCCTAATGCTCGTGAAAACATTTACATCGTATAATACGTTGTAGATAATGCAACAATAACATTTAAACATTATATAATGAAGGGAGACTATATATTGAAGGACTAGTGATGAGCAAAATCATTAATAATCATGTGAAGTAATTAAATGCGATGAAAGGCAGCAATTACTCTTTTTAAGTATACTACTTAATTAGAATAATAAAATAAAAACTAAATAAACCTGTAACTATCCAAAGATATATTTTAATTGTATTCTCATAAAGGATATTGATTGGTGCGATAATATGATAATAACAGCTATATCGGTAATGAATAATAAAATTAGCTAGATTAGCAGAGAGAAAGGTCAGAGGAGAAGTTTGACTTTCTAATACTAACCGCCATTGTATCGGAAGATTTTTCTATTTCAATTTTAGAGGTTTTCAAAATGCAAATTCCCCTTAAAACTACGTCAAAGTATGCATTGAAAATAATCGATAAGAACTTATACTAGATAAAAATTTCAATGGATAATAAGAAACGAAAATGAAGAAAAAATAATAGACAAAAGATTAAAATGATGTATAATGACATGTAGATCAGCAATTGATAAAAGAAGAAAATGATGTATAATGACATGTAGATCAGCAATTGATAAAAGAAGAAAAAATATAAAATGAATGTATGATCTATTTTCAATAGACTAATTAATAGAGATAGTTAAGTTAATACACTAATATACAACAAAGAAATGTTTTCTGAATTTGTATTCTCATATTGGTGCAAACTTTAGAGTTTGTATATATTGCATTATTGATATTGACCACATGGCATTATAACCTATAAGTACTGCCACCTTACAATGGTTCAACTAACATTACTTTAACATATTTTCTTCAGTTCGCTTGGCTACATTTTTTGAGACGGTGTCGGTTTTGTTTTGATATAAAATATTTATTAAAAAAAACTTGCTGCATGTAAAATAAGTACAGCTGATTATATGTAGTACACATTTCATTCCAAATCAGCAGGCAAAATATGTTTATCTTAAACCTTCGCCAAAATTTGGAAAACAGAAGGATAGTAATTTATATTTATTATGATGTCTCAATTTGGGATGTCGCAAGTTCTTGGGAGTTGAAGAAATGAATAAAAACACAAATATTAATGTATACGAGTAAACTAAAAGTAAATCAAAATGGTGGTAAAAGTTGATGGAGGTATTTAGGAAAATGTGGTTTATTAATAATATTTTGCCAACTAGTAGGAACTTATGAGATAAGCAAACTTATTTCAAATAAATCTAAACTATACAAAAAGAAAGCAATTGAAATGGTTGGCCTTTCATTAATCAAATTTAAAAAAAATAAGAGATAAAATTGAAAGGAAATTTCCGGTTTTAGAAACTATTTTCAATCCTCTTATCTTTTTCAGGAGAACTGCAAACGTGATTTGTTCAATAATATCGAAATAAAAAGGCCCGAGATCTGAAGAACTAGAAAGCGCATGAAATGCGAGATCTGCTATGATGAATATATTGATAACTTTGTTTTGACGATAACATCTAACGTGTCCATAAATCAATCATGTAAAAAGATGAGACAAGGAAGAAAAAAAAGGAATCTGATAAATTTTATCCCAAAAGATGAGCGACCTCAATTCTAATCTGAATTTAAGTGAGAATAAGATGACATCAAAGAGATATATGAAGGCGAAAAGTTGCAAATTATAGTTTCCAAATGTTGTGTGCGTGCTATGGCCTATTAATATTTGATAAGTTCACTGGAAGCCTGACAAATTGTTAGGAATACGCCAGGCCTGCGTTATTGTGATGTGCACCAAGGATACAATGAAGTCAGGTTGGGGATTAAATATAGGTAACCTATATATCTCCATTTATTAACGCTATCCAAAAGATTTTTTAATGCTGTAAAGAGTCTATCACAAACCAATGAGGTTTTACTCGCATGAAAGCTAGGAAAAAAGAAATGTAAATATTACTCTATATGATAATATAATTCACTTCTATGTTTTAACAACGTTACCTAAAAGCAGTTCAGAAAAGTGATAACCAAAATATTTACAATTATAATGTTTACTATTTTACAACAAAAAACAGTACATTTTTTGATTTTAAGTGAATATAAAAATTGTTTTAATAATTTGAAACCGCCTTCCCAATAGCATGTAAATTAAAAATCATTAAAAAGGCAATAAAATGGCCCAACTATTCACTTACATATACAGTTCAGAATGCAAATCAAATTCAATAGACATAATTCAAGTTATGTAATACTGAATTTCAATTAGAAACATTTCAAGTAGAACTGACTAATTTTAATGTCTCCGTCGTAAATGTTTAAATTTTCAGAGAATTTTGTTGTCACAATGATTATAACATTGACAATAATACCACTATATGCCTGCGTTACTACTGAATAACAACTAAGAATAAATAAGTCATGATTCAAAGCATTTAACATGACATTGCATGTTTATATATCCTGATGACTAGTAAGAATTATAATTGTAATAACGAAGAGGCAGACCTTCATCTCTTAAATCTATCTTGCATATAAAGGATAATATTACCATTTTACAAGATTGCAAAACCAATTAAATTTGATAAAAAATCTATTTTCGTAAATTTTGCATAAGCAGCTATTACATATACTATATTTAATTTCAACCAATCATAAAATATAGTAAAGATAAGTGCATTAATAATTTAATAAATACATGTTAGATTAATTTAGTATCTGTAGCATATTTGATAATTTATATAAAAAGAAAAAATACTGCAACAATTAGAATAATTGTAACGAATGTATTGCAAAAGAATTGCTTAGAAAGCTTCAGTTTCAATAAATTAATGAAAAGTTACTATTGTACTTAACAGGAGTCAGAATTTGCGGTTACTTCAAATACGCTGTCGTTAAAATCTCGAATTAAAATCAGATGTACATATATAGATGACTGAGAGCAATACTCCTCTTTCCTAAAACATTCTATTGCTTTAGTTTTATCTTCAGTCCGGTTTCTGATCTGCAAACCTTCCCCTATCTGACTGAAATAGGTGAAGAATAATATCCCTCGAACGATTTTAAAAGTTTAAATCACACCCGCATCCCAACCCGTAGACGAAATCTCTGACCTATTCCAAATTGAAAACTATAATCTTACGAATAAATCTAGGCACTAAAATGTACTCATTACGACGGACGCCTCTTTTATGTATGAATAATAAAATCGATACGTGGTATTAGCGCTTGACTTATGAAGTAATAAATAGAGCAATTTAGAAGCGTGAAAACCACAAAACAAGGCAGCAAACTCATTTCAACACGCTGTTTTAAACCTTAAGAGATGTCGACTTAATCTCTACTTTCGAATTTGGTTTCGTGCACTAGTTTTTGGGTAGTACTCCTCCCAGAATATTGTAGTGTTAGTGAGAAGATTAAAATAAACCCCGCTAAGAATGATAAATTGATGTCAGTAATTAAGTGCGCCTGCCATGAAAAACCAACTCCTGTGTCCATCAAAACCAGAAACATTAAAGTAATTTTCTGCTACATTAAATTATTATGATTGTTAGTTTATTATGCATAGATGTCCAGGCTTGATATATGGGAAACACCAGAAGTTGCGTAATGCTATTCTAGAGACAATAACAGTAAGTTAAAACTATAATTTAGACGAAAATATGACTTTCTTAAAGTGATCTTTTCCGTATTTTGAGTGTGTTTTTCTTTACATCTTAAGGTCATAATAGCATGTTACTAATGTAAAAGAAAAATCGGATATATTTTAATTAATAAAAAACGGAAAATTGCAAATTGTTAATTTAATTTATTAACATGTATTACAAGTTGGACAGTATTGCTTCGACCATGTTGGGTGTCCTTAGCAAACTACACCTTTAGACTTCTGCAAAGTAAAATACAACCAATGTATTGTAAATACAGCTTAGAAAATCACATTTACAGACTGCCAAAATATTAAGTTGTAGCTGATAAATAAAGTAAACACGACTGGACTCGGAGTTAACTACACTTGTATTTTTTAACAGTGAGAGATGTGGACTGCTGAGACCCAACAATGGCGTAACGTAGCTCTATAATCTTTATTTCTAAACATAAAGCTTAATAATATGAAATTACTTATAAAAATGTCATTATTACTATGGAGACGTGGAGCTGTGGACCATCACGTGATCACTTCCTCAGCCCTCCCTTGTCTGCCTTTACCAATATACTATTCAACCAATCACAGTCGAGTACAGCTTCAGCCAATAATATGGCTTGGAAAGTACAACAGAATGCATGCAATTGCACCAGTAGGAGCAAATAGAAAGGAGCCACGTTGCATTGAGCAGCTGCAACATGAATTACATAATATCTCACTTATCTCCAACACCTAGGTACTCTTTCACCCCTTTCTTTAAATACTCTTAACCTGCTCTATCCTCTTCAAGATAATCATCACGGCCAATGCGTTCACCGATATCCGTGAGCTAATCAGAATCCTCTACGTCATTGCATTCTCGCATCTACCGTCCTGTGTTCATTACATAATTGTTGAATGAAGTGATTCCCTATCCTCACGAACTATTGGACTTGAGCATGCCACGATCAGTCCACTCTGCGAACACAGACTAGCATCATCTAACTAGTATAGTCTCTGGTGAAATAGATAAACATGCCTTCGGTTAGCAGGGTTGTAACTACAGTTGAGGTAAATGAGGCATTTTGCATCCGTGCTCTTATACAATTATGAAAAGCGCTGCAACAAATTTAAAAAATACGTCAAGAATATTTGCTGTGCCTTTCCTAATTTCAAAAATTAAAAAGTGCATTTTGTAAAAATATTGAGTTTAAAAACATACTTTGCTTTAGACGTGTAGTAGGCATATAAATGATTATAAACAATGCACAGATTTCACTTTTATAAAGATGATAAGGTGGTGATTAAAACCAATTGAAAATGCAACTATTAGACTAACTTCAATTCATTCAATATTAAAAATTAATACAACAAAAAACAGATTCAATTGAAAACTTTTTCTATCGTAGAACTACTACATTAACTACTACATTATCTGCCCTATTATTTTATTTAGTATGAAATAACTTCTAATCCCTCTTCAAGTTATAATACAGTGCCCTTTTTAAAGATATACTATTATGCACTTTCTAAGTAATAATTCTACTATTTCTCTTTTAAGTTATAATACTATTATGTTTATAAGTCATTACTAACTACCGGCTGAGGTTTTATCTCATCCAGATTTCACAGAGATCCTCATCACAAACCTTCTCCAAAAAGAGAGAACTATACACGCAACGGAAGTAATTGGGTTCTAAAAAGGGCCAACTCTTTCGAACTGCGTATCAATCGATATCACTCGGTGCCTATCAGAACCATCAGAATCCGAAGTATCAAAATAAAAAGTAAGAAAACTATGTCCAGTTTGATGACACCAAATTTCCTGTTATGGCACAAGACATAGTTAAATTTGAACAGCTTAACCCTGGACTATATGTATATAGTTGCTGCCCTTTCCCTCGTCAATTAGACCAAGATATTGCTCTTCGCGTAATCAATATTCTAGCCATTTACAATCAGGCCGAGGACAAGACATACTATGTTGGTCATACCAACCTCAACAACCCTCTTAATAGTAAGAATAAAGGCCTACGCATCTCCACGTAAATCACTCTACTTTGAAGGCAACATCCCCACCCTCCGAGTACCGTATATTTACTGGGAATAACTGTATTCTCCATGCAATGGAGTCGCTTCAATCACTCGGGGAAGGCATCTATCGCGAATATGGTGACCGACGGTGTGAGCCAACTCAAGGTCGAAAGAGGTATCACTTTACAGCTAAACGATGCTACATTTGCAGCCAGGCCAGGAAGTTGATGTCATTGATAAGACCAAGAAGAAAATTCATTTCATCGACCATGATCACCTCACTGGTAAGTTATAACCCCCTGATAAAGATATCTATATAAAATTGAAAGCACACACCTATTTTTCTCCACCCTCCCTATAGCTAGCTTTTCGTTGATTGCAATGTTTCCCGTATGTCTACTCTGAATCATGAGTGCTGTATCTAGCTAAATAATAGAAGTCTCTGTTTGAATCCGAGTTGAATAT
The DNA here is from genome assembly GCA_036023295.1 of Invenusta paracnida. NCBI lineage: Eukaryota > Metazoa > Platyhelminthes > Proseriata > Coelogynoporidae > Invenusta > Invenusta paracnida. The sequence goes on from JAYRBW010064519.1 coordinate 15,642, forward strand.
CGTGGTGGACGAGTTGCCATCCTACTGTACAGATATGAGACCTCTGCTTACTACATATATCGTACGGAAATCAGTAACAACTTGTCCTATAACGGAACATTATAGGACAAATATAAAATACATATATACAAATAAATTAAATTAAACAGCATTGAGGAAGCAATGTTTAATTTGAGCTCATATACACGGGGTGACAATCACCTGGATTTTTACAATGCATCGCGGATGCAGCTAGAGCCAGATATTCGTCTTTAAATAACCTATAAACATGGGTCTATGTCTATAAGTGTTTGTAACAATTATTATCTATGTATAATATTGCCTGTGTAATTCTAAATCATAGGATTGGGATTAGATGAGCATGGGGAGCGAGGGATGATCCCGTGACGGTCCAGAACTCCACCTGCCGTACTACTGTAGTTTTTGTAATGATAAAGTCAATTACCTCAGTAAAAGTTTGTTGCGATGCATTATGAGATGTATTATGAGATCGAAAATTATTGTTAAAATCAATCCTTAAACAATAGAGTTATCAAATTTTGCTGTCTTTTGGGGAACTAAAAATATGTAAAGAAAATGCAAGTTCATATATTTCTTATTAATTCATGAACTAAATATTAAAATACTATATCTGTTTTTCATAATAAACGCAAAGTTTCGATTTTACATAAATTTAAAATATAACTACATCTATACATATATATATATATTTATATGACAGTACAAATTATAGAATAATATAAACATATTAATATAATAGACGTACCTATACAATAGGTTAGTTAGTTAGCTGGAATTAAAGGATGGAAATTCAGTACCAGAAGAAATCAATAATTAATAGTTGACTATAACTTGTAGTCAGATCTGGCATATTTATATAGGCACCGTGAGCTTATTAACTAAAATATAATCCTTCAATTGATACCAAATCTTAGTGTGCATTCAACTAGTGTAGTTGAGTTTCCTGGGAAATTTTAGTGGCTGTTGTATCAATACTTCCAATCTCTACTTATGCCACCTACAGAGATGTGCATCCTTTGCAAGACAACCATTTTTGAATGCTGATATACTCATAATGAAACTTTCCCAGAGAAAATAACTAATTTTAATGTATGTTCTATGGGGAGGCTGGGCGTTCCCCTAGCTTCTGTATACCTGCCTTATATCCCACCAGACTAAGAGAGCTATCATTTGACAAGACACCACTAATGAGCGATTGATTGAGTGCTTACTCACGAAAAGCAACGACACTAATATTATGTAAAACCCTATTTTAAGGGTTAGAAAATCACTAAATCGTGTCTAGTGAGGTTTAATGTTAGATAGTATCATTTTTAGGTGTGTTTTTTTTTTAGTTTTTCGATGATATGTATATTAATTGCATCTTACCAAATGACTAAGTTGTAAAAGCAAATTAATTCTGTTTTCAAGTGAAATATATATCGCGCCGACCTTGTGCCGCTTATATAACTTGTGCACTGAGCTTATTTGTTCCTTATCGATATCGGGGTGGCGGAGTTAACTTGCAGTGGCCTATTTGGGTGGATGAACCCATCAGAAGCGTCAGACCACCTGTATTTACAGTGCGAATGACAGAATAGTGAACTCAGAATAGATATATTTGCAAGTTGAGTTGAGTTCAGACTGCTCAAGTTGAGCTGACATTGTAGTTGAGTGGAGAAAAGAGAATTTTACAAGTTGGATGTAGAGACGAAAGGCAACAAGCAATACAGCAATACATGGAATTGACGCAAAGTTTATATCTTCTGGGTAGACGAGGTTATTGGAGAGAAGGGGGGGGGGGGGGGTGAGAGGGAATTCTGTGACAAATTAGACGAAATGGGGACCCTAATTCGCGTCTTAGAGTGAGACTGAGGAATGAAAGCCGAGGCTGTTTAGACAGTCAGTGTTTAGTAAACTATTTCGCGTGAGAGAATGCCAATCAATATGATCTTATTCTCTAACTGAAGAGACGCTAACACTGAGTATCGCCTGAAAGTTGCTCGCTTCTAATGTTTCAAATGGGCAGAATGACAAAGGCATAAAAGTGCATTCATTCAAAGCTTGGAGCTTGGTGATGATGGTGCTCCGATAGCGATTGCTGAACGCTCGACCAGGGTAAAAGAGATAAAATTCAAACTTACAATTATTGGATCTGGGTTTTTTAAATAACGTTAATTGTTAATTTTAAGTTAATGTTAATTTTTCTTTGTTCTAAGAAGTTACTTCGTTGACCGAATGGAAATAAACACTTTTAATTATTTATCTCGATTGCAAGTTAGAAAAAAATAAAAAACATTGACAATAATTGATGTGCAAAGCTTAAATAGAAATTGCATCAGTCAATTGTAGATAGCATAACTAATAAAAATAAAGGCATTTTACTTGCTTGTATGTGATAAGTCACTGCTACAAATATAAGCCAAAACAAAAAAGAACAGGTTTTTGCGTCTAAATACAAACAAGTTATCAGAATAATAAAGTGAATTGGAACGAAAATTAATAAAAACATGCTTTGGTATTTATGTCTTGTTTTTGTGTATTTTAGAGATAATTATAAACATTATTATGTTACTTATATATATTGCTATAAAACATACTGAACTAGTCAAACACTACTTTTGAATTTAATTATATTCATCAATAATATTCACAATATATAGCCAGGTTGACTGCAATCAGGTGAAACTCTAATTACGCAGTCTACATTTTATTAAACGATGATTATTTTGATTCTTCCGACCAAATTGAGACTTGTGACCAATTAGATGTCAGGAGTCCTATGCAGGATATCTATTGACTAAAACAATACCTTTATTTCGTTTAGGTTGCACAACACGAAGTTGTATCATGTTTCTAAATAAGTTTGTTAACATGTAGTGTACGTCTGTTGTTTCCAAAAAAAGCGTCGATTTACGGTATTCCTAAATCTAATATAGGAAATAAACGAGTGATATAAAATACTGAACATCAGAAGTTGAAATGATTCTGTTTGCAAGGTTCTTCAACCAATTAATTTAACAATAGTGTTCTTTTCCCCACATAACTATGAATATACAAAATACATATGTTGAATATGACCCCCGTCGACCAAACAAAATCGATTTTTACATCGAAAATATCACGTGACTCCATATATCCCTGGTGCGAGAACACAATGGGCCAGTAGGACCCTCGCACTACTACTCATAATTAAACCAGCAGCTTATGTACGTACATTTTTGGATCAAGCATTTTATCCTGTCAATTTGAAAATCATTCCTATGCGATACCATAAATGAAAACAAATAGAATAAACCTATTATAATTTGGTAATAGCTAAATGGTTACAGATTTCAAAATTTCATTTAATAAACATTACAATGATGATAAATATACAATAAACTTACTATAAATATATACCTCAAATGTGTTTTAGAATTTGTTCTATAAAAAACACATCTTTTAATAATCCTGATTAAAAGAAGTAAATAAGTGGCAATCTTAATTTTAGACAGGAGGCCTCTAGTTTAGTAATCTATATTTACTGATGTTGTTAGTTATCATCTCAACCAATCAGCTTTCTGTACGCAGCTTGCCCCAGGTTATGAACGACATTTTGCCAACCAAAGATAATATTCGTGTTTCAGTATTTCAGAATCATAAAATGCATTTCTTGTTAATTATTTTTGAAAAATAGTTAATAAATCCCCACAAGTTAATTAATATCACACAACATTTATTTATATATTGCTTATACAATTTATCAACTTATGCAATTCGAATAAATGAATTAAAATAATTAAAATTATAGACAAAAATGATATATTAGAAGAAATTCCCGCATTTACACAGTTTATTATGTATGTAGAATCTGAGGAATCGTTCAATACTTCAAGATAGCGAAAACACACAATTTATCGTCAGAAAAGTTCAATGTTGGTTGCCTACAACTAATAAAATCTGAGATATCCTGATAGTTCATGGAACAAGGCTTTCTACTATCATCTTCAGAAAGCTTTGCTGTTATAATCTCGATAATGTCTCGATAGCAAATGGGCTTACATCTCATTGTTTTGTGTAACATATATTCTTTATAAAGACTGTAGAATAGTAGAGAGAGAATTTTGACTGTTATTGAAATGATATTGGTTTTGGGAAAAGAGGGACAATGTCTGCTGATCTAGATAACAAACCTAGTTTCCATATCGATGGTTATACCGCCATATTACGTGAACCGACACCGCCTCAAGTAGGACTCCAACTGACCTTTTCTGAGTCTTCGAGCCTCCTTCTTGGAGACCTTGGGAGAGGAGCCCTCCGAGGACATCGTCACCGAAGTGGCAATACTGGCTGACACCGATTGGATCTTGGTCTTCAGAGCTGCCAGAGTGGATGGCCGCTTCACCTCCACAGACCTCGATTTCGTGCTGAAGAGGAGAGGAATACACCAGTGGTCCTTCAAAAGTGCACCGATACCGAAATAGATTCAAACTAAGTCGAGTTGTACTAATCGATAAAAACACATAACGACACCAAATAGTAAAAAATAATAATAACAAAGGCATTCGGTGCAGCGTTCGTCTGATGTACCATATGGAATGGATGAGTATGAATGGACACACTGTGAATGAGATGCGCAAACAGAGAAAACGTGTCCAGTTTAGTTTACTGTACAAGTGGCAATCAATGACAAAATTAAAGAAAAAAAACATGCGTAACAAATAAAACAAACGAAGAATGACTCATAAAAAGTAAATAAGCACGCGTGATCAATAACAAAAGATAAAAACTTTATACCTTTTAAATGATATTTTTACTATATTATAATAATAGTGCATTTCAATCCCCATAAATGCAGGTGGAACTATTTTACCAATATGACCAGCAGTCAATCAAAAGTAAATCCCTTGATATTGTTCATTGTAATGAAAAGTATCAAGCTTTTACTGGTCTTAGCTTGGATAACCAAAAATATTGGCAATAAATGTGGCACTTCAGTTAATGAAAGCTTTAGCAATGTTTTAGTATTAATGCATATTTCATGGCTAACCTTTCTATTTGGAACAATTTTAAGTCAAGTTTAAAATATTCTAGACTGCGCTAATAAATTTTAGAAATTCATATTCCTTAAATAAATTGCCTTTCAATACTTATGAACTCGGCCTGCTAAATATACATAATATTAAATTCACGAACTTCATACTATACCTGCAGTATTTGTTTTATGCGTATATCAAATAAATCAAATCTGATAAGCTGAAATCCGGAGATTTATTATCGACGACCAGAAAGTTGACGCAACGGATCTCAATATTAATTAACTTTAATAGTAGAACATATCACTAACTTCTGCAAATATGAAGACTATAATCATTTAGTGTATACGACCTACTTGTCTACGTCATCAATTTCAAATTAAACGTACCTTTGACATGACAACAATAAATAATCAATACGCCATACTATAAATTGCTTAAAACAGCGGTTCGTTTCATCTGTCTATAATCTATCCATTTTGAAGCCAAAGCTGTTCGTGAAAACACTTCCGCCAGTTCAGTTTTGTTATTATAGGTACCGCAAGGCATACATAGCAAAATTTTAATATTTAGAAAATAGTAAACAATTATTTCGTTCCCCTAACAAATAAACATATTAAAATTTAGAGATAAAGCTGGGATAATGTATAAAACTATATATACCTATATTTAAATATATTTAGGCGATGTATTTAATATGTTCGTGTAAAAATATTCATATAGAGTAATTAAACATTGATTTCATATACATCGCGCTGTAAATCTTCGTCAATATAAAATCGTTCTATTTCAATAAATGTTATGAAAATGGGTTACAAAAACGTAGTATTAAATATTTTTATTAAATTAATTTTAATATCAAATATATATTTTCAAACAATTTTAAAATATCGTAAGTTGTTTGTAAAATGTAATTTATTGCCTATATGCCTAAAACTTTTGTACAGCATGATCTGTTTAACTGCCGTCAGTTTTTAAAACATTATTTTGTAAAAGTTTTCGGGTATCAATATAGTAGTATTGAGCTGTATTCAGCATCAATACGAGTGAAATCTCTGTATATAATTGCTCAATGGTAGCACCGATGTGAGTATTACTCGGGTGTTAACCAGACTATCAAAGTTACTCTGATGTTAGTAAAAGGTTTACTCAGGTGCTCCAGAGTAAATCTAAATAATCTTTACTCCATTCTCTTTAATACTATTGTCTATATTATCAGGATAAATTAGTCTAAACATAAAATCACGTTTTAGCTTACTTCGAAGGGTTTGGAGTAATCCAAAATAATAATCCTATAGAAATAGATATATGAATGTTACCATTGGTTCAAAACTTAGAACAGTTGTATTACATTTGTAAACGTATGTAGTATATTATTTCATTAATAAATCAAATAACCACTTTTTGAAGTACCTACATTAATTACTTGTTCAAGTAAGAGAAATACTTTTAAATTACTTGGGTGTTAACTCATATTTGATCGGTCTAATCTTGCTCAAAAGTTGATTTTAAGTATGGAGTATACTTTTCGAATTTTGGGTTAGGGTAGCACACGAATAAATAACAACATTATATCACCGGGTTACTCTAGACTTGAAATCATTAAATGTATGGTTATCTTTGTTATCTAGTTATTCCTCAATGTATTTGTATCTTTTAGTTTCTGTTTTATTACAGTGGCATTTTAAGGAAAACTATAATAATTATAAATTTATTTACTTTTAATAATATATAATATATATTTATTTTTTAAGACATATTATGATTAGAAAGAATTATATTTAAACAATAATTAAAATCATACTGTAACACGTTCACAATCGTTCTATAAATCAATAATATACTCAGATCAGAAAGTTTCATAATGATTTATCAAATGTTATGAATGTATTGATTTATAAATTTTATATCTATATTTTGTGAAATTCAACTTTACTATTGGCAAATGTGTTACTAAAAATATTCATTGTGTAAAGTATAAAAATCGCCAATGCATTTATTTTATCATTATTGTGTAATTGTTATTACAGTTGCTTAAATTGAGAAATAGTGTAGGTTAATAAAAAAATATAAAATAATTATTATTATTTAGTGAAGAAAATTGACAATAATATTTTTATTTTTTAGAGATAATTTAATTCATCTACAAGTGTACTACGACGACTTGCTCACTGTTTCTGAAAAACAAGTAGCGGCTTATTCATTAACACAACTTTGGAGTAAGTATGCAAAGTTGACTTAAGACCTTCAAGATTACTATGTACACACATTTACTATATATGTAAAGTTTGTTCCATGAGATTTATGGGAGTTATATAAGTTAATTTTATACATATCGATACAAATTTTATATTCAAAAATATATAATTACAATTTTATCCGTTTAACGGAAGATTTTAAAGTATCAATCTGATGGGAAATACTCAATACTTCATTTTTTATACTTAAACAATATTTTATAAAATCTATATTACGCGAATATTAGAGAAATTGCTTAAAAATTTAGCAAATTTACATATTTATATTTATACTTATATGCATCGTTCACGCTGCAAAATTATGATTATTGAAAAATTGTTTTTAATGAAACTAAAACAGTCATAACTCATATACCTATAGGTATATATTTATATTAGTAAATTAAATAGGAAGGCCGATTATGCTGTTAATAATTACAATTACAATTAAAGTTAAAAATTAAATCAAGACATGAAAAGCATAATTAAAGTACACTTTATATTTTAAATCTAAACCTCCTCATCAAAGGTTAGATGTAGAGTGGAATAATGTATGTGAATTTAAGAAGGAAAGGCAAGATTTCAGATCACTAAATGAGTTGGAGCAAATCAATAAAACTTTATAAAACTGAACCAACATATGTGTAAAGAAAAGTACTAATTGAACTTAGTGGGAAACAATTCTGACGATTTTCAAGTCCTCATCGAGAACGATGGCCAGGAAGAATTCTGCTTCTTTAAGACATCGGCTCCGGAGAACATTTTCATAATGACTCCGCTATACCGAAAGCTATGAAATATACTCAAGGTTGATCGGATATCACAGAGGATCTTCTGATTTTGGGATATTACCAGACAAGTCAAAATCTTGTACGACATCCTACGAGGACTGGGATACAAAACACAACCCAAATACTTAAAGTGCAAACAACACAGCGAACCTCAGACGAGAACCTCATTTTCTTCTTCCACATCGCGGTACTTGGGAGAAAAGATAAACGAGCGTATAAAATTTCTCTTCCAAAACCTTAAACTACCAGTAAGGATCACTCACAAAACAAAAACTCTACAAGCATGTTTATCCAGAAAAGCTCCCACGGAATGCACGATCAACGATTTCCCCATTTAAAAAAATCGTCTCTACCACAAGTCTCACTGCGTCGACAAATCCATAAAAAAAAATATTACATGGCTTCAACAACTTCAAAAATGCCAAAATAGAATCTTACAAATAATTTTTCAAAAAGCAAAATATTTAGTACTACACAAACAATTAAATATATTAAAAATTTATAGTTAGGCTAAACGCAGGTTAACACTTATAATTCATACTCTAAAATACTTTAAAATATATTTTAATGACTTATAAAAAAATCTTTACCTAAATAATTATATTCCAGAAAAAATCTAAAAAATATGTATATAATTAAGTGTAAAACCAGAGATTCAATAAAATGTTAATAATATATATATCAAACAAGGTGCTTATCGTTATAAAAATAGGATAACTAATGAGGCTTCTATAATATGGAATGATTTACCAAATTCTACAAAAAGTATCAAACATAAATTTATGTGTAAAGAAAGTAAGCTTAAACAGTATACAACCAAATACACTAAAGAAATAAAAAATAGTTCATTAATAGAAACACAATATACATTTCTATCTACATTCAAATTGTATTTAACCATTTAGAACATTAGTTACTCACAACAACAAACCATAAACTTGTCATAACATTACTTATTACTTATTATTATAACTCATTACTTATTATCATTATAAGCCAAATACTTGTGTTTTGTTTGTCTGAATATTAATTCTATTCTTATCATTTATTATTATGTTGCTCTGTTATTATTTTATCATATGTATACAAGTTTGTATATTATCTTTCTCTGTACACGTGCTTAAATATTTGTATATATTATATTAGGTCACTGTGGGTGGTCGATTTGATCTCGAAAGATGCTTCGATTTTTCCTTTCATTGTACTAAGTATTTTGATGTATTCTTTTCCTAGTCATATATAATCAAATGTATAATAATTGTACTATGAACAAAATGAACTATTATTATTATTTTATCCAGCTACTAAGTTCCTATTCAATCTAATTTAGTAATTTAGTAATTTGTAATCATCTTGCCTTCATTTCTTATAAATCTACTACAATCCTATACATTATTCCACTCTATATCTAATTTTTGATTTAACCTTTATTTGATTTAACTTACATTTAACCTTTAGTTTAACCTTAGAATATAAAGTATAATTTAATTATGACTTTTCTTGTCTTGATTTAATTTTAACCTTGATTGTAATTTTCAATAGCGTCACTGGCTTTCTTACTTAATTTACTCTAATCAGATGCTGCGAAAGAGTATCTTTTCTTATCAAATGTTTGTTAATTATGGTAAAGAAAGTTCATATTATATATGGATAAAACCAAATCACACACTTTTAAAATAAATTGTAATTTTTACGCTTCTTAAACAGAATTTAAAAGATAAAAGATGAATATATATACTAATTTTTCTTAAAATGCTAGATTTGTAACTAGTATTTTTGTATTTAATTCATTTTGATAAGAGTTATTAATTAACGATTATGTAGTGTTTGTGTTAATAAATATTGTTTTATCAATTTAAGGAAAATTTGAAATTTTAGCTTATTATCAGCTGCTTGCTCATGCTAAAAATGTGTAATGAAATATAATATTAAATTAATAAAGAGTTCCATTACACAAAGAGAGTCATAAGATGACAATATTAAATGCTATTGACCCATTTTTTTCAGGTGATTTCGGTGGTAACTTTGGTTTGATGGTTGGTGCAAGTGCCATTAGTGTAATCGAAATATTGGACTTTTGGATACACGAAAGTTTAAAAACGCTAGCGCATAGGAACAATCTCAATAATAAACCAACTGCAGTGTAAACATGGATTCAGTTTTCATAATATGATTCATGCAGTGGTATCATAAATATATTTAACACATGTGTATTTATTAATGAATTATTATTAAATGTGTTTACTTCTTGCAATTATAATCAGGGAATAACACACATTTTTTTCTACTTATATATCCATATCTCTTACTTCTAAGGGAGATAGCTTGGCACAGTGCATCGATCACTGCTAAAGTACTCCTGACAATGATATACTAATAGCGTCCCCAAAGATGTATTTATCAGTTGTTTTTACGATGTACCATTATTAATAGCACATTAATCATTTTTAACGCTTTGTTTAATTGCCAAGTTGACAATCACAAACATTTTATGGTATTTATTTTATTTGTTTTTGTAAATCTACATCTTTTGTTGTATTTCATATGTATACTATAATATTAATACTGCCCTGTACATTACATATTATATAATATATACACTGAATATTATAATTTTAGCTAGATTTTATACTATTACATATTGTGAAAGTAATAACATACCTCCTCTTGAACTTCAATTTGATCAAAAGTGCAAAATAATTAGTGGTTTAATAGCTGTCTAAAAAGTAATGTCAAATTAGTCAGCGGTATACGAAAGTAATTATAAATTAGTCAAAATAAATTTAATTTTGTAGAAGAAATAATTTTCAATATATAACCAATTATGAAGAAGAAAAAAATTACCAAACTATATTATACTATGAGGCTAAATAAGTTAAAATGATATTTTATGTTAACTAAAATGTGAATTTTAAATGTCAAAAGCAATTAAATCAGGAAAGTTGAGCAAATAATACTCAACATTTATTTCAAGAAGCCACACCAGAAAAGAGGCCATTGAGTGACAAAACAAAGTAGAAATGAATTTATTATCTTATATTTACAGTTTCATCACATGCTTCAAAATACGCATCCACATTCATGAACAATGACATAGATAGCGGAAGGTTGAAGACCTTTATAGATCTAGAGTCGCATATGTCTTTAAAAATACGTATTGAATTGAACTAACAATTGGTATTTTACAGTCATTAAAAAAGATTTCTATTTTATTATAAATTTAGTAAATATATAGCAAATGCTACAATTAGAATAATAATATTGCTTGAAATAAACGTAAATACTATTTTATATATGTATGTTTATACTATTACTATATGTTTATGTCTAAAATATTACAACTTTAAAAGATGTTGTACATATTTAATATTGTATATTAAGATAAATTGCATTATATAAATTTTTCTGTGTTATAAAAACGTAATATGAAATTTTACGTTAAATTTCTAGTTAATTTTTGGGATTTTTTGTAACCTGATCAGCAGTAATAATGCTTTGTGTGGTTTAAAAGTTCTTCAGTGTTTTCATTTATATTGTATATATTTTAAATGTGGTGATTGTAGTTTACTTATTGCTTTGGAATTATTCTATGCAGCTAAATAGAGTTGGTTGTGGAATAATTGTTTTTAATGAGAACAAAAAAATTATTTCATGTTCACTAAAATATTTTATAAATATCTTCATTAAATTTGCGCTTATAAGCGTAAATGGAGATTTAACGTAATGCAGTACAACTTGGTATATAAGTAAATATGATACACACAATCTAGAAGTTAAACTATATTACTTCAATAACAAACCATTTATAAATAATTATAATTTAATCATATCCATTTTATTTGTTTCTGATTATACTAAATATCAGATTATATTCTGTGTGAATTTGTCTAGGCCAGATTTGTTAGCACCTAGTTTCTTTTATTATGAGTTTGTATATTATTTAATGTAAAATATTTAATCACACACACAGCTTTCTAAATAGGATGCCTCTTTTGCTTTAAAAGTTTTATTTATTATCAATTGTCATATTAAAACACTGCTAATCTTGCATCCGAAATAACTTGTGACCGTTTCCTTCTAGAATAGTTCCATTTATTGTCAAATAGTATTCACTATTTCTGCGCATATTGAAAAGTATTCGCATGTCTTAATACATATTATACACATAGATAAAGTTTGATTCATTAAGATAATTTTGTTTGAAAATATGTACACTAAAAATTTTGTAATCATCAAAATTTATTTAGACTGAAGGTTTGAAACACAGATGAAAGTTAAAATTAGACATAGAAAATTAATATTACTTTAAAATTCAAATAAACAGTTTGCCGTGTGCATTTTACTTATATTGTACAGCTTCAGTCCTTTTTGTAAATTTGAGAAAGATTCATGTAAGTAATGAAGTTAACTTAAATTATATATTTATGATATAGTATGGTATTATGTATAGATATGTATGGATATAGGTATTATACAGTATGGCTCACTAATTTCAACGACATATTGGCATTTTAGCGAATCTCTCTTGATTTATATGATATAACTGATGTATCTTAGCACTAAAAACCTTTCCGTAGACGTATATACTCGACGTGTTAAAAAATATAAAATGAGTGAAAGTTTATTTTATAGAATCACTTGTGAGTTGCTATTTATTCATTAATTATGAGTAGCACTCCTTCTCTCGATTGTGGTTTTCAAAATGCTGTATTAGTCTACAATACTTAAAACAAATTAAGGTGATTTTATACTTCACGGTTTATACGTATTAAGAGTCTCTTCTGAGATTATTTGTCAGAAATAGTAATAATTTAATTCAAAGATTTGACTATCTACAACTTTTATAACACTATAAGGTTATCTATAATAACTATAACTATAAATAATAATGCGTTAATTTAAAATACATTTAAGTCTATGATATAACTACGCTAAATTCTTAGTCCTTTACACAATGTATTCATTGTTTGAAAATTAACTTTGAAATATTTAAAGGAAAACTATTTAAATTAAAATTATTCGAGATTTAAGTTATACTTCGTTTTATGTGGTAATTCTTATAGCGATATCCAGGCTGACTTACTCGGGCTACCATATAGTAAATAATATCAAATCTAGCACAGTAGGTGTAAGTTATAAAAGTACAACAAACTATATTATAATGTTTTTAAATCATAAATATTCGAAAAGATTGAAATCATGTATGTCTGATAATTTAAGAAAATAAGCATATCACATTTTACAATCAATTGCTTAATTTTAATATCTAAATTTGAACTACTATTTTACTTAAATGTTTATAACGTATTAATCTAACATATACATTTATAATATAAGGAAGGACAAAAGACGTAATATATAATTAATAAGCTTGGTATATATTTCGTCTTCTAACCGAAGCCATTCTCAACCAAATGTACAATAAATCTTATACAAGCAATAGCAGCAGATATACTGACTGCTGTCAACTGCTGTAAGCATCCGGATTAAACCTATTGTCCAATCAGAGACAGATTCCTAATGAAAAGTTAGAACACAACTGGGGTAATCAATGCGAGAGAGTGAGAGGGTATTGAAAAAATACAAATCAATGAGAGCGCAGAAAGCCTTTATAGT
>JAYRBW010064530.1:0-29293 GCA_036023295.1 Invenusta paracnida
AACGATTTAATTGCTGTGAATTTTAGAAAAAATATTTTGCAAAAACTTTTGGGTAGACGAGAAGTAGTATAAAACTGTATACAGAATCAATAAGAGTCGTTTCTCTGTGTACTCTATGGTTTGAACTTAATGTTTGTTTTTACAATATATAATTTTCTTTTTAGTATATTATAGTATTATTCATTCGTTTCACTAGGTATATTTAAATATTTGTAATAATAGATGTACAAATATTTTGGGAATTTAAATGTACAAATTGGTAGTCACGTATATTGGATATGATAATTATTTCTGATTTATATAGGATTTAGCGATCTAGAATAAATCATGGAGGATAATAATATGCAAAAGACTCATATTACAATAAAAATCGTAATCTCTTATTTAGGTACTCTTAAGTTATTATAATTAAATATAATAATTATAATAGCAACTGTTAAATGTCTATGATTATTATTATTGGTCACGTTTACCACCATTTATGAAAAGGGTATTTCAATATATTTTATAGTGATAACATATAGTATATGTAGTATATTTATATGTAGAGTTTATACAATAGGGTTGCATTTATAATAATATATACACGTTATTATTTTAAATAAAATAATATAGATTTGTTGGAGGAATATAAAGCAGTATTTGGCAGAACTTTTCGACTTTACAAAATGAACCCTGTATAATGTCTTTTACTGAAACGTTACATATACAATAATTGACTACATACAGTAAGTACATTTATATATGTATTATAGAGTGGGGCGTGAGTGGGCTTCAATATATTTGCAAAAACGTACCCTGGTATGCCTATTAACACTTTTTATTTTAGTTTTTCTTAAATATCATAATTTAGAGAAATTGGACTGCTTAAAATGTTAATTTTAAAGTTTAAAATATGGAATAGAAATTGTACAGATCCAGTACATGCATTATACACTGGTACATTATAAAAAAGCGAAACTATTTTAAATTCCATTGTTAATTATCATTAATGGTTTTTGGTATGTTGGATATAAATAAATAGGGGATGAATGGATACATAAATGTATAATTATCATTTTTAAAACTTTAAATTTATGATCTGTTCAATGCAATAGGCTTTGCAACTTTTTATAATATCTGATATGCTATTGTTGTTTAATAAAAAAATATTGATGGACATATTGGGATAAGTGCTTCTTATATTTTTGTGAATATATTGATCTCCCACTCTATAGATAATAGGGGTCAGGATTAAAATACACCATATTGAGTAGGAAAAAGGAGCCTTATTGTAGCATTTGCCACATTTCTGTCAGTTTGTTGTCCTCTACCTCAAAGTCGCCATCATCTCTGATCGTTTCCTCCTCCTCTTCTTCCTCTCTTTTTTTGCTATTCTGCTCCTCTTTGTCCAAATGCTCATCATACTCGTCCTCGTTACTACTGAAACTGCCACCAGCGGGATTGTAGTCCTCTTCTAGGCCCGGTGAGTAGAGCAACTCCTCATTCTGTCGAATCTCTGAGGCATACTCGGCTTCCTGTTGTCGGAGTAGATTGTTAAAGAGTAGGAGGCGTTTTTCTTTTCCACTTCGGAGGATACTGCTTCCCGATCGTCGGCCAGATTGAGAGGCCGAAGGTGTCGCTGTAGCTGTAGTAGCCGTGTGGGGCCGCTTGGCCAGTCGCTCGCGCTCTTTGATCTGCTCAGCTGTTTTCCACTGAATGTACACCTCCATTTGTTCGCGCAGAAGCTGGTTTCGTTTTCGGAATTGGCGCTGCGACACGGAGATTGGAGTTAGACTGCATACATCATCTTCGGCCCGCTCTGAGAGATAGCTGCTTGGACGGCCACTGCGCACGAATTGTTGTGAAGTGTCGCTTGGTCGACGAGGCTTATTGCAATCTTCACGAGTATCTGGTCGATTGTTCCCTAGATGGTGTTGCTGATAGTATGAGGCGGTTGTTGCAGGTCTCCTATGCGGAGCCTCTGGTGCTGATTTGAGGGATTTGATGTTGGGAGCGGCTATATGCGCTCCGCGATAATAAAGTGAGAGCTCTGCCAGATGGTAGTCCATCGATCTCATGGATACCGCCGATCTCCACCGATTGGGCGTCTGGCCCCTGCGTCCGTCCACCGACTTGGTAATGGTCGGCGTATTACGTGGCGTGTAGCCGAGGCGATTGCGTTCCTGCTCCGTCATATCTGCTCCTGGATAGTATCGATAATAGCACCGAGGGGTGTTGCGGGTCGATGTTGGCATCGGTGTTGCCGTTGTCTCGTTTATGTCTTCCGTTTTCTTTTTGTCGTTATTATTCTGCATGTCCGGTGATTGGCTAGGAGCATTTTGTTGCTGGATTTGGGAGTAAGAGACGGGCTGAGTTAGTGATTGGACGGTTGGTAGCGTGTGGAAACCAATGGGTGGAGGGAAGAGCTCCTGCAGGTCCTCGCTCGATGTTTGTTCCAGTCCAGTTGTGAAGGGGTCGCCGTGCTGATAGGCTGCTTTGGGTCTGGTCTTCCGAATCACGTGTTCCTGGTGCGGTGTGGTCATTGCCAGTTTCCCTGGCCCCGTGACATTCACCGTGATCACCGTGTTCTTCATAACGTGAGTCTGGCGTGGTGTCTTGCAGCTGGTTGTACGTGAAGTAGTACAGGGTATTGATCGAGATTTTCTGTTGGAGGGAGGTGATTTGTTTTTGTGCTGGATTGATTGAACCGGCGGCAGTGGTGGCGATAGAATGGATTGGAGCTCGGGCTGAGATACGGCTGGTGTAGGTGGGGGTGTCGCAGTTGCTTTAAGGAGTAGGACAAGAAAGAGATGAGAAGATTGTTAATCATCAAACTTTGTATAGAATTTCTTCAAAAATGTTATATTGTATTTATATACATTATGTGTTATATACTTGTATGTATAATATATAGTTACTGTCAATTATATCAATGTTAGATACTTAAAATAAGGAACAGTTACAAAGAATTGAGAATACTTAGTATAAACTGTATTTTAAAGTTTGCTGTTTAATTTCTTTAATATCTATACGATTTAAAATTCCAAATCTTTTCACAATGGACGTTTTTATTTGCCTACTGATTTGAATATAAAACTTACAGACCTCTTAGATTAAAGTTAATAAATTTTAAGCGTGTTTATAAAACGTATACGTAATTGGTTATACATATTCTATCTTTCATAAGGAAACAAAACCCACGAAACTGATATGATATTATTTGAGATATAAAAACTCTGCTATATTGACTGTCGAGGAGTCTGTGTTTACCTTGCTATTGGCAACGTGTGTTGACAAAGCCACTATATGAGGTGTTGAGCTTCGGTAGGACCTACATAAGCAAAAACTAATATTATACGGGAACTGGAGGTGTTAATTAATTTTTAGGTTTTAATAGGTTCGTGAAAGATTTTTTAACAACTGAATTCTTACTTTTTTGTTGAGTGAGATATGTACTAACTTGTCTGGTATTCGTACATATATTTGTAGTTATTTATTGATTTAATTTAGTATTTTATAGTATGGGGTAAGTTAATTGGTTTTTGATTTTTTTAAACTTATTTTTTTTTTCATATGGCAGAAAGGGACACAAAAGTATTACTGTATTTTTAAAAGTTGTATACTATTTATTTAAAAATAGGAGATTTTAATATCATGAAATCTAATATTGTACATAATTATTAAATTATTGATTGGTATAGCTGATGCAGTAAAGTATTTTAACTTATATTATAGTATGTGAACAGGCACTTATAACGCTCATCATCTGTTTGGCTATACAACAGCCGACTCAATTATTGTTATGGTAATATTCCGGGTAGGCAAGTTCCGATTTCCGATGCCATTTTTAGCTAGTAAGTCTACTTCTGTATTGTACTCCCTTTGTCGCTTTGAATAATCCTAAAGTTTACTTTACTCTGCTCATATTATCTAATACGCTATAATAGTACCTACTATAATTTAGTAAGTATACTTGTACATACGCATGCACAAACTCTATAGTCCAGACTTACGGGTATTTTAAAGCACCGGTTTTCAATAGCGCGCTAGTTATGCTGTGTACCGCTTTAGCAGAATCTACTGAAAGCACCTGAAATATTAATAGTAATACGTCTGTCTACTACCATTTTAACTGAAATGGCTAATCTTGTATATTATAGTAGAAGTTATAGTAGTAGTCACATATTTGAGGAAATCCTAGTACCTTGGTTGTACTGGTTTTAAGAGCTTGTTAACGCATAGATTTTCTGTTTCTTTGTGTTCTACGGTTGAATGGACAACTTGTTCACTTAAATAAATCTTAACCGTTTTACTTCTCTCCCATTAATCTTTGATTCAGGGTTAAATAGTCAGAGTTCATAATCTGTCTATAATATCAAAAAGTAAGATTATAGCTAACTTTTCCTTCGGCTCTGTTTTATCTGCTTCCAGATTCTTTTCACTCTCCTATCTAATTGATGTTATAAAATATTCCAGCTATTTTGAATGGAATCCGGTCATCTTTATGTAATAGTATACACTTACAAGGTTACTTTAAAAATCAATAGATATTTGATAAAATGTTCAATAATATTTGTGTATGTAGGTCGCTACTTACAGCAGTATAGTAAAACGTATGATCATAATAAGGAATAACACAAGAGCTTATAAAGAGTGATCATATTTTGAACTATTGTGTTTCTTTAATTGATTTTATATTCAACAATTGTCTTTATTTTTCAAATCTATAGAAGTCGTATGTGATAGGCATCACTATAGTATTTATACTATATTAATCACTAAATATGACTTATATTGTATAGTTACTTCTAATTTTCAGAATACCCTTTCTTTGAAGAATAATCCACAAATGGAACGTCATATTTCTGTAGTGTTTGTTTACTTATTGAAAATTTTAATGATTTTTAAAATTTGTTTTTATTTTTTAATCTAATCATTAAACTGGTTATTATAGTACAGAATTATTGTATATACCTAATTATTTATTTATTATCTTTATGAAGTCAGGAAAAATACTTTGATTTTTTTTCCCGAAAAGTTGGCTAGATTTATTAGATTTTAGTATTCATGTATTCACATATACTAAAGCGATTAATTAATTGTTTTTATTACTTCTTTTACAGCATCTTGCCTTAATTTGTACTTTTATTTAGTTATGTATGTATGTGTATTATTTCAACTACCGTAATAATATTACTTCATTTCGATTGTTTTGAAAACGCAATTATTAGATATTCACTTTAAGTGATTTTAACAAAACATTTGTTTTTTTAATTAAGCAATTAAATATTATTAATTCATTATAAATAAAGTTTTCAATTAGTGTATGTATACTACATGATAGCGTATTTTTTACTACGATATTGGCAGAAATATCATATTAATTCGTATAGTGTGCGGTCAAATCAGTTCTCCATTCTGTCTTCATAGTAGTATGCTTCGTGGTATTGAATTATTGAACATTCAATACTTTGCTATCAAGTTTTTTTGAACTTTCGATTTTCTAAATATAAAACTACAATGTAACTATCTACAAAGGCATGTCTATCAGATTAAATAAAATGTAAGGAATAAAAAGACTATAATATGTTGTAAATATGATGTTGGGTTTTGGATTATTTGATGGTATTACCCTGTATACAATTTTACAAATTAAAAAAGTCGTGTAATTATTGTTTGTTATATCTTGTAATATATTAATTTAAATTTTCAATATTTATTACAATATTTATCTGATCATTAAACTTAAAAATATGTATATATATCAAAAAATAACTACTGAAAATTTTAGTTGATTAAAAATCTTGCAAATATTTAACTTCATTATAAACTATTTTTCATAAACAGTGAATATAACGACAACATGTATTCGTTAACAGAAGCTCTTCAAAGTAGACTATTCGCCGAGATTCTTAGTTGTTTTTATTAACTTTTAGCTTACTCATTATTCTAAAACTTACTTTCAAAATTGAAACTTTAGTTATTTTTAAAAGGAACATTTACAGAGATATACAAATTCTTATTCATAATTTTTACTATTACTTAAACAAATACTTTAGTTATTTATTCTGTGATATATCTGTATTACTTGGAAATTGTATTTCTATATTATTCTATCTACATGTGACTTACCAGGGCCATCGAGAAAACTTTTATAGGAGAGAAGAGAGCACAAATCACTGTCATAATCTTCATCAATAACTGATTCTTTATTCATGACTTCTGACTGCCTCGATTGATACTAAATTGCTTGATCTGTTTTTTTTATTGGAATACAGTTGTTAAATTGGGGACTCTGGAAATTTTAACGGCAAACAATGTCGAATGTTCGTATTTTTCGAGACATTTTACAGTTATATAGTTTTTTGTTCAGTTTCTTGGTGTGTATGTTTCAGACATTATACAGCTGTTTGGGAAGGTTCATCCATTATCTTTACGTCATATTATGATACACTATTTTCCAGTGAATTATCTCCATCAAGAATATATTTATGTTCAATTGTATCTATTGAAGATATTTCTAATAAGTTGATATTTTTTTCAATTGACACGATGACTTTATTGTATCCACGTAGCTTTTCAGTAGTTGTGTATATGTATATATGTATAGAAGAAATCCACCTTATTATAGTGTATTATTATAAGGCCTTACAAATATAATGTATCCCATTGTGGTTTCTAGCGGAGAAATTCCAAAGTACGGACCTTCTATATGATACTTTTTTCCAAACACACTCAAGTAATTGCTTATTGGATTAAATATTTAGCTTAGTTTCTGGGAATCGCATAAACGCTAGAAAATGATTCGCTATAAGTTTATCCTTTATACTATGAATATGTACGGGTATATACTAACTGATTTTTAGTTACTCTACTGGATCCATCAACTGTCAAATAGATTGCCATCAACTATTTACCACATTATTTCCTAATTATTTACTTTGCTTTCAGTTAATAATTATGTCACCGACTGTTAATTAATCATAATATATTGTTGTACCTTAATTTTCGAAATAAACCACTATTGTTACTCGCTATTGTAACACTATTGTAAAGGGAGTTGCCAGTTTGTTACTCTTTTAACGGGTATAGTGTTGTATGGATACAATTAAACGGAAAGAACGTTCGTGCCCTTTTGATACATTATGATCTGCAGTAATCCTTGAAAACTGCGATGATAGTAATAATTTTATTGATGAGTCTATGAATTGGAAGGAATAAATCTTTAGTTTACGAATTCAAGTTTCATTTAATCAAACTGGGCATGCAATATTTTATGTAACATTTATAGAAGTCAAATGTTAGAGGCCGGCTTTATAGGTATTCAATGTATAGCATAATATTATTGTAATTTTGTTAAATATTTGTTCTTAACTACAGCAAATAACCACCAGTATAATGAGGTTAGTTTTGTTTATTTATTCGCATGTAAAATATATTATTTATACATTCGCCATATATTTGGCGCTTCACTATAAATTGATAATTGATCGTAGTATTTATTAGGATGTTATATTGTTTCAGCTAATAATGTTTTTTCTACTGATTATTTCATTAATCAGAATTATTGTTTCTATATTTGTATTAAAGATTGGGACATTCTTTTTCGTATGAAATAGTTTTTATGTGGCAAAGACTGTCTGATATTATCAGACTTAAATTTACTGTTGAGTTTATCCTTTGTGTGATAAATTTATAAATTAATTATAGTTAACTTAAATTCGTTTATACAAATATTGCATAGTTACTTTTGATATAAAGCTAGACATAGGTGTGGTTATAGGTTGGAATATATCACACCACAATTGATATGACAATATACTTGTCTGCCAACAGAAATATGTCAACTATGTGTATGTATATTATATACTTGATTTATCAGTATTAAAATGTACTAAAAGATTGCCATCAAAACATACATTTATTAAAAATATATATGTATACAGTTATAAAAATTTTAATTTTGGAGATGAATAAAGGAAATATGTTTTTTTATTGAGGAAGCTAGAGAAATATTGAAAATCCATTATTTTATTAATTAATGCATTAGTGTTATCATCTCTAAAATGGTAAAACTGGTTTTTGGTTAACAATCAAATTTTAATTGTACTTGAAATAGCTATTTAATATAATTATTAAAATAAAGAAGCACTACTAGAGACAAATGATTTAATGAAGTGTTTGCATTTGGCTTATAGTTAATTGCACTACTCTTAGATAAACGGCAGGTTCTTAAATAGACAATTAACATGACGTGTTAATGAGGTGTATAGTTAATATTTTGTTTAGTCGAAAAATGAGATCAAATCACTTAAAATATTAACATTATTTAATATTTGCTACTTACCTATTTTATTTTTTAATGAGTGTCGTGTATCAAAATATATCTAATTTACAAACGCTTTTAAGTATATGTATATCAAAAATATGTTAGTGTTTACTTGATTTCTGAAAAATCAATTAGATGAATTGATATTTTAAAAAGAAAAAGAAATTATTAAAACATTTACCTCAAATATTTTTTTGGTTAAAACATGTGAACTCCATAATGATAATCCTTGCAAATTGCTGAATAAATTCTCTTGAACTTGTAAAATATGAAATCGTTTTATTGTATAATTGTACCACACCACACTACAACAAAGTGCACAAAACTAATAACTTGTTGCCGTATCGATATCACGTACCCATCATCAGACAAGATTTGTACTGCCTTTCTTGTTGTTAGAGAGTAGTCCTGAATCCTACCGTTATTCCTATCATTGGTAACTAACGATAATACTGACTTACTAACTAACTAACTAACCACCGACTCCGGCTAATAATAATGATTATACAATGTAGTCCAATTTTGAATCTACTGTAGAAAAGGGGCCTGTATGTTAGTGGTGGCACGTAGTATAGTAGTACTGGTGTAAAGGTACCTACTCAATATATGATCATATTGAGGTTTTAATTTAATATTCATCATTGGAGACTCTGGGTATCGTTGGTGTCATTCTACATTACATTGTAGTAGGCTGGATTCATATTACTGTTTCATAACATTTGTAATTATTGCACACTGACAAATGAGATTTGGTAGCCCTGGGTTGTATAGCTAAATCTCTGCTTACTAGTGTCGTTATTTATGATTTTGTTTTTATGAATCAACTAATTAATTTTGTTTTATAATCTGACCTCGTGATCCGATTTTAACATGGTTTTCATTTTTGTAACGATGAGGTTTGATTATATTATTATAATATATTATATTACAACTGATTTCGAAGGAAACATTGAATTAATTATTTAAATCTTATCTTTAGAAAATTTTAATTTGAAAAACGGGTCGGTTTAAACAATTTCTAGAATATTATTAGAAATTTAAATAATATTAAAATTAAATTTTTGACTTTGATAAAGTAGCAACTTTTTAGCAAAATCGATTATTTATTTTTTGGGGAACTTTGAAAATCATGATAAGATAGGTATGAAAAAGCGATTTGTTTGGCGAATTCAATACGCATACCGTATCGATTTAATTGTTTTGTTACTGTCATACTTAATGTATACAACAAGTGATGTCTAATATAATATCTAGTTTCATTTGTAACATTGAACAGGATTATGAAAAATCCCCGATCTATTTTCATATTCTCATAATGTTATTGTTATTTTTCACAATTCTATTTGAATTTTAAATGGTAATAATAAGATCTTTCTGTATTAAAACTTCTTAATATACGACCAAATTTGTCAGTTTTATTTTTAATACAGCCGAAATAGAATAAAATAGCAAAAGTGGTGTATTGTATATTGTATTGTTATTTTGTATTCGCTTAAAATTAATATATATGGTCGAATGTTTTGAAATATTACGTAGAACGTCTAATGCTTATATTTAACTAGCTTTTCTAAAAGAAAACTTAAACAATTATCTTTACTATATCGGGAGAATTGATGTTTTATTTCATTAGCTTTTTTCTTTTGCGCTATAGCCATTTTTCCTTTTCCTTTAACTATTTATGTCATACTTGAGATAAGTATTAAGCTAAGATTTGATCTATGAAAATAATATTAGTTCAATTGATTGGAAAATATAAAATTCAGACCCAATTAACGAATATTGGAAGTCATTTAAAAAATATCACTGTTTTCTATTGAGCTTTTATTTTTAATAAAAACATAACATTTCAATGTGTATATTTAGTGTTATAAACATTGTTCTATTTTTTTCAGTACTGTTGGAGCTGTAATGATGTTATTTATGTTAAGTTAATGTTAATTAATTTACATAAAAACTATTTATATCAAAGAACGCTTTGAAGTATATTATGAACACTTTTTATGTGTATTAGTTTAGACGCAACTTATTACATTATTAATTTTGATGAATATGTGTATTTTGCTATAAATTTGAATAATAAAACAATACCAGTGCTTACCTTTGTAATTGACTTCTTGTCGAGTAAACATCTTCCCACTATTTATATAGTTATTTACTTCTTTAAATATTTACTGATGATTACAATTAATCTTTTGTCCACGTCGGATATCCACAAACTGCGTGACTGTTCCAAAATTCTTGTTCTACTCGAATAGCTTAATTCAATTTTGAATAATTTACGAATCATTTTCAGCTATGTCTCGTTGAATTTAAATGTGCATCCATAGTTTGACCAGGTCGTATACAGCATTATTGCAGGGATTGCATTCACTTAATACGCAGCTTTTGAATGGATTGCTGTGGATGTCTGTATTTAATTGTAGCTTACTGATTTCATCATATATATATTCCCAGTCTGATTGGAATAATGGTGATTTTATGGTCGCTTGCGTTGTCTTAAAAAACCTACCTGCCTCTTGAAATTATAGCAAGAGTCATGATATGAGCTTCATAACTGAGCGGTGTGTCTGTTTGAGGTTTTAGAGTGTTTTATCTCTTGAAGAGGACCAATTAACCAGCTGGACTGCCATGGAAGTCATATGCTTACGATCGTATACGTGTCTGTATTTTGATCCGGTTGTATCCTCGTTTAGTGTAATTACATTGCGTGTTTTTTTTCTTGATTGAAGTGGAATTGTTTCGGCGATAGTAATTAATCGTACATCAGTCTTCAGTGTTGTCGATACCAATTTGCGATGTATGTTATAGGAGTGTAAATAGTAGAGTGGCATTGTTGCCATAATTCATCACTTGATTTATACACTTCTTGTAAGCGGTAATTTTGTATTTGACATGTTTCTATATAACAAAAGCAAAGTTTATCAACAATTTTGTTGCATTATTTTCTATATGTTCTTCCTTTTCTCTATGATCTGATATATAATTATGACAGAATATATTTTTTAAACTTATTTATTTCTTAAATAGTTTAATTTCGGAAAAAATGTTCAACTTACATGATTAATTGTGGTATTTATTAAAAAAGCAATAATGGCAAATGTCATTGACTGAAGCCTTGTATCAATTATGTTAAACTTATAAAGTAATCAAGATATTTATTTTATCGTTTCAAGGTTATATAGGTTTACAGAACTTTGACTTTAATTCTTTCAAAATTAGCTTTAAAATATATTAGTGTTTTGAAGGTTAATAATTACTTTACCTATTTTGATTCTTTTAAAGAAAATTCGTTTAAAATTTTGCGAAATACCATGTGTTGAGAAATAAATTTAAAAATAAGTTGTTGAAAACATAATCCGTAATGAGATAATATTAAGATTTGCCTTGTTCAGCATAGAACATATTATAGGCCCATATACTGCAAATAAATGTATTTGTGCATTAGCTAGTGGAGATTACAGGACTGGGTAGCAGATTTCTGAAAGCTAAGGGACAAATACATTTTATTGCAGTATTTTGGCGTAATTATCAGTAATTGTCGTTATTTTCTTTTAAAGCATTTAAACAAAAATTCTAAAAAAAATTAATATTTTATGTTCTCCCTGATTTTTTAATTATATACTAGTATTCTTTTTCTATCAAATAAGGAAAATAAATGCTTAATGATACTATGTCACTTAAAGGATAAAAATATTTTAGAAATGAAATAATTTATTAGCTTTTGTTTTGCTCATTACGTTATATGTAATACATTTCAGATATTATATAGATGATAAGTTAACACAATAGCTCTACCTAACCTAGGTATATTTTTGTTCGAAATACTATCTAATCACTTAAAATATTTTGGATCATAGAGTAATTATATAAAAAGTGATCACTCTTAATAATTCTGCATACAGTTCAATACTACTATTTACCTACCTGAAAGCTTATGCAAAATATTATTTTTAAATATTTAAAACTGAGAGTAATTAAATCGTGTATGTGGTAAAACAGTTTGAGATATACAGACAATAAATTATTTATTATAGACAACTTAAGTATATGTTAAAATTTTATGAATATATATATGTGTTTTTAAAATTAATTTAATCAAAATATGTAATACTACTTTTTCCATATCTATTTACATCAAATTTATTAAAATAAAAGATTTTTTCACGAAAATTTACAGCGCGATGCATATGAAATCAATAAGAGTGAACCTCTTTGTATAATCATTACTCTATGTTCTGGATATTGTGGCAGTAAAAGTAGTTTTTCAAAAGCTACTTGTTAAGCTAGATATTGTGAGTTTTAGTCGACTATATATATGATTAGGTTAATTTTCTTATTTACGTATTGTATAGAAAATGATATTTGCTTTTATGTTAACGAGGCTGATATTATAATAAGTAGGCGTGTATCTGTAGAATATCCCCAATCTCGACCAAAGGCAGTAGAAACAACATCTATCGATTTGTGCAGCACTCCATAAATTGAACTGTAATCGCGTTATATAATAACTCTCATCAATTCAGAATATGGTAAGCTGACCGATAAGGCGCTGGAAGGAAACACATTTTAAATATGAAAGTTATTTGAATTTCATTTGAAACTATAATGAAACAATTAACTATATTTTCTAATTAACTATTGAAATATGGTAAAATAAATTTAAATATATGTTTTTAAAAGATAATAAAATGTTTTTAAAAATTTTTGAATAGAGAATGTTTTAAAAATCCAAATAAGCTAAACTGTTTGACTTTTCTCTTTATTTAAATTAATAAAATGTTGTTTTTAATGCGCTTAATTTTTGATAAATATATTTTTACAATATTTGTAAAAGTTATTACAACTTACTTATGTATCTATTTGCTTATTCTTTCACAGGATCGAAGATCTTGTCTGTGACACCATTTGTGTGACCAATGTGGTTGTTATATACCTGCGAGTTTTAAAGGTTAAAAAAAATCCATGTACATGTAAAATCCCATACCTCCCTTCTAACTTTCTTCTGAAGCCATTTTTGACCAAAACTGAAATTACACTTTGACTGGCTTGTGGTTTAAGTCCGTTAACACCTGTATGTACATCTCTGCATTAAATTCAGATAGTTAATATAAATGTTGTAGTAATGCTTATGTGATCTACTGTTCTTGTGTTCTAATATACTGTTTACAATGTGTGTATATGTTTAATTGAGATAGTTATGTTACATTAATTTACATCACATTTATATAAAATTATACAGCTGTTAACGGACTTCTGAAGCATCCTGTGGTTGATACATTTAAAGTCTTTGATCTAAATATAGATGCAATCTTATGATATCCATACAAATTTGGCGTTTGTTCTTATATGTTTTATAATTGCTTTTTATACTTTTCTTCCTGTTGCCGTACAGGTTTTCCGCATGAATATTGGACTGTTACCAGCCTACATGGTCGCCCATATTCTACACCTTCTGTCTGACCAGTTAGGTAGATTATTTTGGAGGAAACGTAAGTCTACTTTATGCAATACCAAATTACCAAACATTTCGAATGTACATTCAAAGACAATAGACGTTTTAAAATAAAATATTATTTTAATTATGTTTTTTTCTATATGTGATCGTAGTATAAGTTTCAGAGTTGCTATTGTATTATTTTTGTTGATTTGTAATTGTATTTGTGTTGACAGTGTAATTATTTAATAGAGACGTTAATTTTTTTCTTCATATTTTAAGTATGTATATTAGATATTATATTAAATTTTTACATTTTATTTTTACGAATTGCTACAAATTTTATACATCAATACTTTTTTTTAATCTGAAGAAAAAGTGTGAACAATATCTCAACATGTGGTTATTCGATGTGTATATTCAATTAGCGACTTTCTGTCAGGTGTAATACCGGAGTTACTCTATCTGATTGCAGTGTTTACTCTTCCTTTTTAAGCCTAATATATAATCCTGTTGAGTTAACACTAACATTCGAGTAAACTTCATAGTAAACACTAAGTGATTCTTGAAATTTTAGTGAAAAGTGTAATGCTTTTTTTCATTTAAGTTTTCATATGCGATGTTGGGTGTTAAGTATAACCGCCGTTTAGATGATTTAGAAGTTCTTTTCATAAGTTCAAACGTGATTTTTTTTTTCAAGAATTGATTATGCTCAATGTTCAACATGGTGATAGAAGAATTAAAGAGCAAAATATAATTAGAAAACTGGAAAGTTGGATCCTAAGAACACTGCGCCAAAACTATTGTTGCAGGTTAACTCTTGAGTTTTTTGCAGGTTAACTCTCAGACAGTAAACTCTGGAGTTGACTCCTAGGTTAACTAGGGGTAAACGGAGTAAACACTTACACTTACACCTGATATAAAGTCCTCCAATGTGTGTATTGACAGATAACAATATGTGTATATTCGAACACGTTAGTGGGCGGAATGTTTCTACGGTTGTTGTGTTTTTCTATTTTTGTTCAAACATTTGCTCGACCACAATAATTATAACATATCAACATACTTGGCTACCAATTTGATTTGATTTATTTTATAGAATAATATTGTTAACATTTCATATAAATTATTATTTCCGATATTTATTTTTAAAATTTTATACAAATACTGTTACGCAGTTAGTTTTTTTGCTGTGGGTCATAATATAAAATTTGAATTATTGAGAAA
The DNA here is from genome assembly GCA_036023295.1 of Invenusta paracnida. Lineage (NCBI taxonomy): Eukaryota > Metazoa > Platyhelminthes > Proseriata > Coelogynoporidae > Invenusta > Invenusta paracnida. Next base: position 14,973 of record JAYRBW010064530.1, read on the forward strand.
TGATCAGATTGGTTTATAGATGAAATAAATACATATGTTTAGTTATTTCTCGATCTTTTCAATGGATCATATTATGAGTTATTATTGTTTCATTTTTCTATATTTGATTGTTATATTTCAGCATTTCCTGGCGCCGTTCATAAAGGGCTTCTAGTTAACATAAGACTCCTGCCAGTTATGTTTTTCTGCTCGGTTCTCAGGTAAATTTTGTCTTTTCACTTATGCCTATTTGTATATTATTTTTTATACTACAAAATTTTGCATTTACTGAAATAAATTGTATCTTGATAATCCTGCTTCTTTGAGGGTCTTAATGTTCTCGTTTGTTGTACATTGATATCTTTATATAGATAACCCTATGTTTCTGGGATATGGGGTGATGTGATCGAATAAGTTTAAGATGTACTTAGTATGACACAATAAGGGTTGTAATTAGTAGTCGTAGTGGTAGTAGTAGTAAACAGGACTATTATTAGGAAATAAATTCTAATACATAATTTATAGGATAATTATTACTTTTTAATAATGTTTAAATTTTTTCAGGGATTTAATAATTTTCTTAAACATGTTTAGTTTTCTATATATATATATATATCGTTTTTTCCTTGAAAACAACTGAAGATACTTATTTTATTCAATCAAAACATTAAGAAATATATATATATCGAATTTTCTAACCTGTAGTTTTGTTCCATATATTTTTCTACATATTAAATTATTCGTTGAAATATTGATGTAAAAATATCACGCTTTAATTCTTTTAGTAGTGTCCAAGATAAGGTTAGAAAATATAATCAATTAATGTATTGATGTTTTATTACACGTTAAAATCCTTCTATTATAGGATTTACTAGCGTTCTTGAATACATTTAACATCATTGGATGCACTAAAAAATCGATGTATATTTTTAATTGTTAGAACAATTTTTCAACATTCAACTGCATAAAATCACAATAAATAGGAATAATAAAAAAAATTTTACATAGTAAATCCCGCAGTGATAAAATATAAAAAATTACCTGTTTCATCTTGTTTAAAATAGTTTAAACTTACAGTTGTACTTTAATTTATTGTAGTATTTTATTATTATCTGTCGTTATCTTTCAGTTAAACATATTTTATCTCATTCTAATAATCAAATTGATGATCACGATGTTTGTTAGCATGCATTACCAAACCTGTCCATATCCATCTGTTTTCTATTCAAGTTATGTGGAAACGATCCCAAATTCCTGGAACTTCCTCACACGAATGGGTCTTCTGGAGGCCCTGTCGTCTCTCTGCCTACCAGTGATATCCCTTGCATTCTACTGGGTCATGTCCTTAGTTGCCGAGATACTCATCACTCTCATGACAGGCCCCATTCGTCTTCTACCACTTAAGTGAGTTGCATTTGACGGTGTCAACTGGTTTATCGGTCTGTCTATCTATTACTAAGTCGGTAGACAGTTATCCCTTTTTCTAATATAATAGAATAGTTTTTCAAACGTTAAAAAAATGACAGCAAATAAATGTATTGTTTTTATCATGTTATAAGATGTTTGATGGGTACAAAACGTTGTAGGGAATAAATTTTAGTTTTTTATATGACTATGTTGAATATTTCATGTACTCTGTTTCGTGTATTAATTAAATAAGATTAGTACTTACTACTATATTGTATCCTAATCTGTTGTTATAAAATGTTTATAATTAAATGTGTCATCTTTATTTTTTTTAATTTAGTTTTCGTCTGTTTTATTCACGAACTTTTAGTAAGCACTTAAAGTAAGCACTAACTTAATCTAAAGCACAGTTTTGTTAATAATTATCAAATTATATTTCTTTGTTACTAATGTATTTACGGTCTGAGCTGGTTTCGGATTTAAAATGTAATATTATCATATTATATTCAACTTTGATTATATTTAAATAACACAATATTAAATTTACAGTACTGTATTGTACAATTATACTACTTTAACTATTATAAGAGTAATATGCTTTAAATATAACATTTAACATAAAAAACAGGCCAATACTCTACTCTTAAATAGCATTAAAATGGAATTTAACTTTGAAAACTGGTACCTGTTACGATAAACTCTTTTTGACTTTTAAATTTGTTCCCCTTTCTTATAATATGAAGTTGATGAATACTAATTATATTTTAATAATGTATATGCATAATTACCTAGATTATTAAAATACTGGTTTATTGTTTTTTTTACTTGTCATTTATTAGTTCTTTTTTTGTAATAGAATAATGGTACCTTGGATATTATATTATATTTTTGAAGTGGTCATTTTTTACTGTAATACATATAAGACATAATTCTACAAAAAGATTTTCTTCCATTCTGCGGGTTTAAATTAATAAAAAATCGGAAGTCTACCATAATATGCCGTTGAAGTATTATATATTTGGAAAGTGGTTTATTAGGCAAAAAAAATATTTCCTTGTAATAGACAACTTTTAAGCTTATGAAACATCACATATGTTTAAAGTATGTATTTATAAATAGTACTAATTTTATACTTCTACAACTTTTATCCTTAAAATGTAAATGATAACTTGTACCTCTTTAATATTTTACTATTTACTTCCTATATGCAAATTTGCTTTGGATTTTCTACGTACGATATTATGTTTTTATGTTATATGTAGAAACTTGGAAATTTTAAAGGAAAATAATTGTAGTAATTGTTGATAATTTAAAATTTTGGAAGCTAAAGCTAGATTCTTCGATGCATTATTTCACACATACGCCTAGTAATTATCTTACTTCCTAGTAATTATGTTTTGATATTTACTGATTTTAACTCTTTCTAACTGAAAACTTATATTTACATATTTTGGATTTTGGATTTTATTAGATTCGAACATTATTTCTCGTTATTCAAACATGGCGTTGATAAACTTAACAATGAAATAAGAATCTAACCGTAAATATGTGGTTTAAATGTCATAAGCTCGGCTGTGAGCTTACATTATTATGTGCCATTCAATTTTACTTGCCTTAAAGTTGTTCCATTAAACGGCGATAAACATTATGATTTATTTGAAATATAAATCACAAAATTACTGTCTTTAAATCTGTAAGTTTTAATGAGTTTTTTTATAGTTTTAAGGAAATGAAACTATTTAAACAAAGAAATTATTATAATATTTTTATTTAAAAATGTATAAAATAATCAATGAAAACAAATTGGCGTTAATTATGTTTATTTTTCTTGACCTAACGAAGTATTTTGAACCGTTTTTAGATAATACAACTTTATAAAAAGGTTAAACTAAATTTATTGTTACTATTTTTATTTGCGTTCTATATAGAAATAATCTAAAACCAGATTCTATAATTTGGAGAATTTGAAGGATTTAAAAATGAATTTTAGAACTTCCTTACACTTGTGAGGTATTTATTACTATTATTATTACTATTATTATTAATATATTTATTCAGCGTATTAAATAATATTGTTCTAGTTTATTAAAATATAAATATGAAACAAAGACACCTAATTTTTCTCAGTTTTTATACTTAAAACCAACTCAGTTGTCAAGAATCGTTTTTATTTTCATCTATAGTCTAAATGAAACAATATGTATATAATATGAAACTTTGTTAACAGTAATACAAATATTTTTCCAATGTGCAATGTCCAATAAAGTTTTAATTAAAAATGTGCAAAAACAATGTTTAGAAATCATTGACCTCAACTAATTTAGAAAAACAAACATTACATTTTTACTCTGTATGTTATAATTTTTCAATATGTTTTATCAATAAAACATTAATCAGTAATTTGAATGGCTTAGTAATATGCGAAACATGTTTAAGTCAGATATTTATATTGTAATTTATTATAAATATTAATAGATAGTGAAAATAAAATGTATTGATGACAATTGCAGTAACAGTGTTTTCACGCCTACAGGTTGGTTACCAGAATGAGAAATATAATTTATATTAGGTTTACTTTCGATATTATCTCGAAGGGTTAATTCCGCGGATACTGCCTTTGCTCCAAACTTCTGTCAACGCCGTCTTTGCGCCCCCATCTTACTTGGGACAGCTAATAGCTAAACGTTGATAAATTACTTTTCTATCGAGAGAGTTGTACAGTTTCCATTGTCAAGCAGAGAGTAAAAATAGTCTTGGAGAGAGGTGGGAGTCGAGTGAGCAATGAGACCTCTGTGAGAAGACTCTCGGCGGTCTTATTTAGGGTTTTAGGTCAATGTAGTATAATTTGACTGAATATTAAATACTGAATAATATAGCTCAGTACGATTCCACTTCGGGGATTTCACGATTTTTCCGCGGCCGATTCGGGCCAGAGCAACCAATCGGTACTTATATACTAGAACTGCAAGAAGTAGAAAATAGACGATAGTTCAAGTAGCCAGACTGTGTTAGCCTTCTGATCCCCCCTCCCGGGAGTTTACCTCTCTGCAACACTTTTACAGCTGACTCTATTTGTGTGTTCCCTCACTTCTCAATTCTCTCTGCGCTAAATACATGACACACACACACATACGCACAATTTATTCGTCGATTCCGTTGTCGACATCATTTCTACGACACGACAGTCGGTCGATACGATATATACACAAGTCTCTCTCTCTCTCTCTCTCCCTTAGGTCGAGATAGTCAGTCATAATGTCTCATCGCGTTCGTTTATAGAAAGAACAATACTGCAGCTCTGCTAGCTCCAGCAAAAGGTCGTTAAACATTCGAGCTGGGGCTGGCTGACAGGATTTTTGTTCCGTTTCTTATGAACTCACTAGTACACATATTTCAACTCTTATCTAACTCTGTGCGTTAAGTAACAGTGGTCTTAATATTGTGGTTTGTTGTTCAAGGGGAAATAAAACATGGCTTATTGATTTTTCTATTCTCTCGCGCTTTCTATATGATATAATATCTAGACAATCGATATTATGTATGTTTACTTTAGTTATAATTCTTTTTCTCTACCTATTTTTTTATGAGGATTTACTATAAGATACTCTAAAAAAAGAGAGAGAGACTGGGGATAGAATGGTGGATAATTGATTGATATATTCTCTTTATTTTTCCTCTATCTGTCTCTTAATTATCACCCAGAGCCTAGTTTTCAATTTTTTTCTTCTATTTTCCTTCTATTATATAAGCTAGGAACAAACTGTTTGAAATAAATAGCAGAATGCACCTATGAATTCAATATTTTTCCTTAAGAGAAAAAAAGTTTAGTATGAAAATTTGTATGCTTTTTTTATTTATCTAGGTAAAATTTTGTCGAACAGTTTTATTTTTGAATATCTGTGAATTTTTGTTGCCTTTTGTGTAGGTGCCACTCGAATTATAGCCTTTTGACAATTAAATTTAACATTTTATTATTTATATAATGGAGTGTAATGATGCAATAATAAGTAGAAATGATGTTTACTATTTTCGAATGGGACTATAAGGGTGGAAGCAGATACCCATTAAAATTTTGTTTGTCTTTGCGCACTTTTATTTATGATATCGGTTAATCTTAAAATTAAAAAATATCGCGATTGTCTCATTTAAATTGCGTAGTAAACGTGGTTTTATAAAAACAAATCTATTCTATTCAGTATATCATTGTTATAATTTGTTTGTCATAATGTCCTCCATTTTGTCTAAACTTTTTCGTTAGTGATTTTTGAAAACTAGGTAAAATATATTGGCTTTATCTTTTATTTCAGAATTACTTGAGACATATTAAATTATATTAAAATAATAATATCTAGTATTGAATCAAACCTATTTTATGATATTTTATTATATCACGTGCATTCAATAAGTTCTTTTCGGTGCGTCGCTGTGACTTAATTTGTCAGTTTTATTTCATATTACTACTCATGGTTCATCCATTAGATGTATTCAATTATCAAACCAAGTTTTAACTCCATGTGATTGGCATTCATCAATGGCCTGATCCATCGATGGCAGAAGTATAAGGAATTTGAAAGTGACCATGAGAATAGACACATGGTTTACTTGTATGTAAACATGTACATATATTATATTGATAATAATAACATTTTAACTTATCGAAAATGAACTTTTGAACGCACTTTGTAATCTGGAATATTATTATATATGTATTATGTGGTGGAAGGTGGGAAAACATCATGAATATTCTGTGGACACGAGAAACAGATTTTATAAAAATTTATACTGTTATTGTATTGTAATGGCCTTGTCTTTCAAACAATATAATGAATCGATAAGTGGGAAATATGATTTCCAATTTTAATGTTGTTCTTTGAATTTAAATAAGTTTTTTCTAAGAGTATAAATTTTGGTGAGGTATTTCTCATTTGAAAATGAGTAGAATACATATTTTCTTAGAGGAAGTTAATTTATTATTTATTTGTTGTAAAGGATTTCATGTTTTCATCGTATTTTATTCGTATCGTCTTATTGCTTTAGCCTTCTTTATATATTTTATTACTATAATATTCGCTTAATATTATTATATTAAGTAATGCGCCAAATTAATTCGATTTTTATCTTTATTTATCTATGCGTACACTATATTCTATTACCTTATATACTGTTGTATCTTTCGATATAGTCTTACTGTTCAACTGTATTAGTATATTATACATATATAGTGAAGTAAGAAACAGGGATAGATAGGTAAGGGAGGCTAAAAGGATCAATTTTTCTTCCATCGCGGTCCCATAAGAGGGTCAGTGCCATTATACACACTTAAGTGGACTGGCTCAGCTTAGCTTAGCTCGGCAAAAGGGAAGAACTACTGAGCGACGGTGCGTAACTAAATTGAGCGCTCGAGTGTCCCAATTGTTACCCTATCAGCTAAGTCTTTTCTATCATAATATTGCAACTTTCTACTGTAGGAATAGGCCCTCCGAAAGAATTTTCGCTATATAGCTGCAGTTATATCTTATGATAGGCTGTAATTTACGTTTTTCAATTGACTTGCAGTGCTTTAAATAAAAAAATCCTCAAATTTTATATTTTACATTTCTTATTTTGATGTTTAAACTATTTTGCCGATAAATAAGCTACTCTATATACAAATAAGGATTGTTGCAGGATTTCTATAGGTACTTATTGACTTTTAGTTCTTAGATTCAAAGATTTCTTTGCTGTTGTTGTTTATAATTCACTTTTAGCGAACAAGAAAAAGGAAAAAAGCCAGACCTCGATTGATGGGGAGTCAATATTCAAGCAATTTAGTCTTCTTATATTTTCTACATCGTCATCTTTGATCGTCAAGTCGTCAACGTTCTTCAGTCTCACCTTTAGTCATCTCTCTTTTTCTGTCTTCTTCACTGTATATACACTCATCGATTAGGGAGTTGTTTAAATGTGTACATTCGGCTTAAGCGATCTAGAGGTAGAAATATGTATATTTTGTAGGTAACTCCCTGGCAGTAAAATGAGTACACAAAGAGGATAATACCTATAATGTGGGCAGATTAATGAAAATAATTCTGACTTGCTTCTCACGGTATATTGGATTTTGCAGTTCCAATTTCACGAGTCATCGGTTACATTGGACAGTGGCACTACTCTGGTATTGCTCGGGCCACCCAGGCAAACGAACGAAGCGAGCGTTGACAGAGATACCGTGTATTAGAAAAATTATATTCTATAAGTAGAGAAGTGCAATCAATTAATATTAGGTCATTGTTTATTTAATTAATGACTTTTCCCTCATTATTGACGGGGATTATTCCATATTTTGAAGAAATAGTATATAAATTTGATATTATACATATTTATAATAATTGGTTCACAAAGTTTATAATTATTTAAATATATTTTTTGACGTAATTATTTGTATGTGTATTTATGAACCTTATTTTCTCCCAGATGCTTCAAGCAGGCGGCATTGTGCAAATTGAGTCTGGTACTGTTGATCTTGTATACGGCCGTTTCCATTGGAATTGCTTTCCGATTTGCTGACGGCTTTGGTTTACTTGGAATTGCAGTGACCGCTTTAATGCATGTAAGGAAAATATTTGAATCTGTTATAAAATAACTGGATATATTATTCTTCCGTGTGATCTGTATTCTTATGTGTGTGTAAGTTTTACTACCACAAGTAATTGCATTTTAGACTGTTAAATTAGATTTAAATAAATAATTATTATAATTTCTAATTTACAAAAGTAGACTTTATTATGTCACATTGAATATTTCTTCTAAATTATCCAATGTATTTAACAAAATTAAAGTTTTTTTCTTCATTTATCTGTGGTATATAATAGTTTTATATATTTTTAATATTTAATAAAATATCATATTTTTATGATATTCATGTTTTTATTACACGTGAAAAAATCCCATTTGTGACTGTAAATTATATTTAATATTTGCGATCTATAAAACGTTAAAAGGTTTTATTATGTCAATTACTAAATTAATTATGCCTCTGAACTTCACGAATGATTAATTTTTGGATATTTAAGGGTAATTGTTTTATAATATGTATATTGTATATAAATGATGTATAATAGAAAAAGAACCCTCCCATTTATCATGTTGGGTATATCATATTATCATAAAATGTCCAATGTCATGTTAAGGTTGTTACATTTTTAAATTCCGATTTCTCTTTGCCAACATGAACAGTGTTCCTGGATTCAGGTGACCGCCGGTCGGAACAACATCTTCCATCTGCATTTCACGGTAGCGCTTCTCTTCGTTATGGCAACAATATTTAACATCACTGGCATTGTTCTTTGCGTGAAACAGTCCATGTAAGTTCCCTGTTAAAAAACCAGCGCTGCGTAACCTCCACAAGATTATACCACTTTTTTATGCCTCCATATTTGAGATAACCTTTTTTGTACGAAATTTCCTTTTTATTCAAAATCGTGTAAATTAAATATTCGTAGAAATCTGACTTCATAATATTATGCGTCAATGTTGATCTTTTACTTAGGGAAAAGGTTGACAGGATAGATTTTTAAAACTCGATATCTCGGTTATTCAGGTAGCTATTGAATAAAACTGCCTTTGCTTCTAGAATCTCCGGAAAATATTAACAGTTAAAATATCAACTATTTCTCAAGTTAATTTGCTTTAATGTTGATGTTTGGATTTCGAATGTGTCATATCTCGGCTATATAACGTTATGTAGTGCTGTTAAGTAGACATATTCGAAGCAATCGGTACTCCTGCATTGCGAGGTACATTCTTCGACCGCTTCTATTCAGTTATAAAACACAATACTTTTAAATAGTAACGATAACATTTCCGTAAGTTACTCTGAATTTTGAATTTTTCAAATTTATTATTTAACATATTTTTTGTTATGCAATATTGTATACCGTATGTTTCTCTTTTATAATTTTTTTGTATTTATTTTTTAAACACCGACCCTGAAATATATTCCATTTTAGCGGTATCGAAAATTTTGTAAAGGCTTATTCACTTAATATAGTTTTTATACTATCTAACTTTATATGTCATAATCTCCTAATATAAAAGAACTTTAAATATAGTGAAAATTTAATGTATTAAAATGTAAATGCTACAAATTTCCAGTTATAATGTTCAAAATTTAGTTATAAAATATTATTTTGACGAATGAATTTAGTATTGGATAATTAATCAATAGTACACCAATCCATTTGTAATTTAAATGTTGATTGAGGGATTTTTTTTATTATTCTGTTATTTTTTAAACATAGTTTAACATGTTCAATAAATATACATTTATCATAGATATTCAATAATAATGATTGATAAAGTATAAACATACATCTTTGGCGAATTATACTTCCAGGGTTCCCCGTAGAATTACTGTTAAAGCCCTGTAGGATACTTATATCCTGTACGATTCAGGGATAATAATTTTATGTAAACCATACTTGGTAATACTTCTTTTAAGTAAAAATGATGCGAGTTTTGTATTTATACCTATCTTTTGTGAAATCCAACTAGACAAAGTACCTTTAAGAGGATTAATCATTGCCCTCTTTCCTGTCCAAATGCATCATCAGAGCTGCACATGCTGTATCCTTCGGCTCTATATTATAATACATTATACAAGCAAAGTTGGAGATGCTTGATGAAAATGAGACTTCAGTCCCTTTTGGCGGTGGATTGATTATAGAGAGTCTAACACACTAACTGCTGGGTCTAATTTTAAAAAGACATTTTCTTACGCGTCTTACTGTCTTTTGTAGGTAGGTATCTCCTTAGTTATTATGCACACAATATAGCTATAGCTAGCTGATTGAGGATTGGAGAACAGAGAGATTAAAGGGAGAGACATTTTTTTATACTTCTTTGGGATGAAATAATATCTAAAAATAATGAGTAGATTTTCTCAAATTTCTTATCCAACACCTTGATTATTCTTCGCCTTCTTCATTTTTTGTTACTATTTTTACTACTAGCGTGATTCGATGATAATTAAGAAATTTTTTACTTTTTAAAATACGTGTGCGTTTCTGCTGTTTTACTTTTTACTCCTTGTATCTGTTACTGAGACACTTGCTTGAGAGGTAATGATTGAAGGGGGGTTGGGCTTGTGTCATACACCCCCTTTTTATTCGTTAGCTTGTTTTCCATGATCAGGAATGATAATTGTATTAATAATATGTAGGACCCTCGATGGTACTCGAATCTTTCTCCTTTACGCCGGCGTAGAGTCTAACTCAAGTTTACGCTTTTGAAAACCACTTTCCAATGAATATTTTCTCACGATTGAAGCGAGGAGGGGAGCGAATCCAAAGCCTTACAAAAGCACTGGGAGGTATACCTAAGTCAGAGAAGTTATTGTTACCCGATCGCATTTTGTAGAAAAGGCTCTCAAAAGCTCTCTGATCCAAAAGAGTTTCTGAAATATTAATCTTGATTGTGTATGTTTAGCGTGTGCGAGAACAAGTCAGAATATGAACTCTTACTCTATGTTTGAGGTTAGTCTGCCTGTATATTTGATTCATATTTTGAGGTTTATTAGCTGGTACTGTTTATTATTTGCTGTCTTTTTTAACAATATTAAATTGTAATATTGCTGTTTTTTCTTTTTTCTTTTATCAAATGATTTATTGCCTCACAGAGACACATAGGTAGATAGGTATCGATTAAGTTAAAATGGGTTTTAATTTAACATGAAAACATGTTCGATAAGTAATTTGGAAGAATTATTCTATTTATACACTTCTATAGCAAAGGTTATTGGTATAGTGTACGATATAGCCGTATTATAATTCGAATGAATTTGATCATTGAACATTTATAAATTATTATTTGAAACTTACAGACTATTCAACTACAAACTGTATTCACAATCACCAAATATTGCTATATCAAATATATGACTATAAGTAGATTAACAAAATAACCAAGAAAATAAAACGAATTGATTCAATGCGTGAAGAACTGTGGGGAACAATAAATGAGGATACAGGAAGGAAGATCTTAGGGTCTTATACAATGGGTAAATTTGCTCCATGGCGTGCTGCGCAGGAGTAGCCTGGATTCCACCATCGAAACAAACCAAAAGAGTGCAGTTAGAACATAACAGGATGCTATCAAAGCACTAGACAGGATAAACTCCTGATCAGAGCAGACCTCATATCATTGCAGGAATACAATATATCACGACGAGTTAATACAACATTAACCATAAGATCGCAAATGGAGACACACAAATATAAGCAAAGTCTGAAAAGAACGGAATACCATGGAAAACGGCAGCAGATAAAACAAGATAAGAATACGGGATAAACAAACTTTAAAAAGAACACGTTCTCAATCAACTAACAAATCCACTCTGGGTCACGTACAACAATATTCAATTCCACACTTAAGAAAACAACACCAGTAAGCATTTACGAGTAAGAAGGAGAACTTAAACACACAGTAAAATTATTCAGGACACGCTCAAACCACTCATAGAAAAAGCCAATGTAAAAGTGTGGATAGATAGATAAGTACGAGAAAATTAAATAAATGGCAGTGGCTGCTACATAGTATGAGACAGTTAGGAAACAAAAAATACCAGGTCAGTCAGTATCTATAACGCCGAAATCAAAGCAGTGGATTATAATATATACAAGCAGTACATTAGGAACTTAAATTGAAAAGAAAAAACCCAAGCACATCCTGATCGCACTCGACAACCAAGGAGTTATCAAAAGACTTAGTGAAGGCCACTCTGAACAAGCTGACATCATAGTTATAAATATCTGGAACAAAATAATCGAAATGGACAGAAAAGACATTCACATCACCTTCTAGTGGGTGCCAGGAGACGTAGATATTGATGGCAATGTGATGGCAGATGAACTTGCGAAAGAAGCGGAGAGATTAACCAAGAGCTAGAAATAATAAAGAAAAAATGATAGCTACGATGAAGCTCAAAGCAAAGATCAAGGAAAAATGAAAGCAAAAGTCAGACCATATAGTGAATGAAAAAGGAATAAAACTGAAGAGCAAAATACGAGCTGAGATGAAAGAACCATTTTTTGTCAAGTGTGTGCAAGATACAAAAGCCTATAGAGCCCGTATAAATCAAGAAGATAAAAGAGACTGCGAAGTCTGTTAAGAACCTGAAACCAGGTTGAACCAAGAATTCCTATATAGTAACTATAGTTGAACTTGGTTGAACATATTAAATGAATGTTTGAAGTATTTCACGCAAACCCTCAAGTACTTTAGTGTTCACGCTTAGTAGCAAAATATGAGTTCAGCTCACCGTTTTATAAGTCACCGAGGGGAACTTTATAACTAGTCAACCATTGAGTAAATGCGGCCGTAGGGTTTGAGGTATTTGCATCGCGCGATCCATTGTCGCAAATTTTTTACGAACTTTCCTGTGTAAAACCTTTTGGGCTTATTTTAATACAAAAATATATGTTCACTATACGCAGCCTAATCACCTCCACTCCTTACTAAGTGAGAAGCAAGAATTGTATACTACCTATAGTAAAGTTTTCTGCATTACAAGTAGTCATACTAAGTCTGAAAATATAACTAGGTACTCTACAAGTATTATTGTGTCTTATACTAAGACATTTGTACATATGGTCCCTTCTGTTGTTCCCATTGTTTCAGCACAAGGGAACGCGGAGAGTCTATCCCCTGGCCTCCTCTCTTTCCCATTCAATCGATAATCAGCGGCCTTGCTCACGTGGCTCTCGCATTTCATTGGCCAATCGGGCGTCAGATGATTCAGCCCGCAAGCAGTTTAGACCATTGGTTCTCGATTGCGGGCCGTGGCTTCATCCTATTGGCCAGTTTAGCCGCTATTGTTGTCGGATTGGTCAGCTTTCATCTGCTCTCCTGGATTGTCCTTTTTACTTTTATTGTTCTCACTTATTTAGCCATTGTTGATTATCATCGTCATGGAAACCGACCGAAATGGGAGTAACTTTGTAATTCACTCTCGTGAGCAATCACTTCTCTTCTCAATCCTCTTTTTATAGCGTGATGATCCACCGATGAGAAAATTAAGTGATCCCAATTTTGATATAGACTTTGAATCATTTTTAGACATTTTATTTTAGACAATATTTTTGTTATCATCTTTTTATTTTTATCAACTCTAATCTACATTATAAATGGAGGTCCCACATGTTTACTCGGATATTTCCTTTTTGCGGATAAAATGGACCTAGGTAAAGGAATTCTGTATTTATACAAAATTGTATAATACTAAGACAGTGAATAATACCTTGTATGCAAAATTGTCTTTTTACGACACATAATTTGGTTGGTGTGGTCAGTTTGAATGACACTTTGTTGGTAGAAAGTTACTATTTGTGTTTTATAAGAAGTCAATAATATATTATTATTTTTAAATAAAGAATGTTTCAATTATTGTGTTTACTTTTTTTTTGTTTTAACATAATATGATGAGCGAAAAATAAAAACAATTTAAATTACCTTTTGGGTTATTAACACAAAAGTTATAGCTTTTCTATCTCGTACGGGATTTATTAATTATAAGTTTATTATAGCACACTTTGTGTACTTTATACATTTTATTTCCTAATTACTACTAACTTGTTTACTTAATTATTTCTCAAATATGCCCTCAACTTAGTAAAGCTTTTGATATCATCATTTATCCTATAATATGTAGCTATTCTAACACTTTTTTAAATTGTAGAACATGTACAATTAAGTATAGGATAACTACCTGTTATCAGGAGTTAAACGCTAATATACCGAATCGGCGCAGCCGACGAGTATATTTGAGTTTAACTCCGCAATAACAGGTAGTTAATACAATTTATTCACACACTAAACGATATTCATACACTTTATTCCTGTTAAACGATTTTCTCCTGTTAAACGATTTTCTCCTGTTAAATGATTTTCTCCTGTTACATGAT